>PVIW01001131.1:51907-336317 GCA_004026585.1 Noctilio leporinus
GGGGGGAGGTGTATTTATTCACTAAACACATAGGTCCTGAAGTATGCAAGGTCCTGATCTAGCACTAGTAATGAAAAGACTGACGGACTCTTATCCTGGAAGTTTGCTGACTTTTTGTGAGACAAATAGTAAGTAGTTGATAACAATAAAGCCAGTGTACTTTGTCCATTTATCATTACCTGTATTACTGTATGTCATTTTAAAACTCCTTGAAATGGCAGACTGTCAGGGGTAAATTCGTGCTCAATTTTGTAATGGTTGGCAAATTATTTGAACTTTGTTTTCTAATAAAAAAATGTAGATAACAGAACCAATTTAAAGGTCTGTTGTGATAAATTGGTACTACAGGTACATCACTTAGACTAATGCCTAGCACAAATGTGTTAGCTGTTTATTTACAGAAGAGAAAACTAAGGCTAAGGGGGTTGAGTGGGTCTGTTAATTTTAACAGTTCTGATAGACTGAGGGACAGTATGAAATGGAGCTTCTTTCTAAATAAAATAGCTAATTTTATACAAAATTAGGTAGTTTTATACAAACTGTATAACAAAAATTAATAACAGAAGCCAGGGATATAAGAAACATTCTATGAGAGAAAAAAATTAATTAAGAAAATTCTATAGTATTTTTATGTGAGTTGAGAGACACTGGATAGCTCTAATTTGCTGAATACCATTTTGCTTGAAGTTTGAGAATCAGTTCTCCAGTAGAGTTTTTTTTTTTTTTTTGGCAAACATGTCAGGATAGTTCTCCCAAAATTGGGCAGTATGAACCCTAGAGAGAAGTGGCTGAGCATATAGGACTATGAGGTGATGATAACTGGAAAATACCTATTACTTCTGGGGTAAAAATGGGGTTTCCAATACTGATTTACAATCTTAAACAGGTGTCTAACTCTTACCTCCAAAGACATCTTGTGAATACCTTATCTTATTATAGTGTCAATAAAATATTTAGGAAGCAGAAAAACACCCAAATGTTTTGAATATCTATTGGAAGGTAATCACTGTCTTGTTTCCAAAACCTTGGGGAGACTACGTAGACCCATGTAAAAATATCATCTTCCCTGCAGTCTCATGGACAGTGCCCTCTGTTTGGAATCAAGAAACCTGACTTTACATGACTTTGGATAAGTCACTCAAACTTTGAGCATCAGTTTGTGCTTCTGTGATGTGGGAGTATCCACCTCACACGATTATTCATGTTACATGAAATAATGTATATGGAAATGCTTGGGGCCCCCTAAATTAGTTGAATCAACTCTCTGGAAACTGATTTTTTTTAACTCTAAAACTTAAAATAATTTGGTATTTTCATTTTTCCTTTGTGCTCAAACTGTCACTGATGTTTTTAAGGATGCCATTCTTTGCTAGAGTTAATACACTTTTCCTGTAATAAATAAATGTTCGGATATTATTTTGGGACACTAACAGTTTTTGCTTTTTTAAAAAATCTGGACAAGATAACAGTCTCTTTTTACATGTGAATATACACATGAGTACGTATGAGATTACGTAAGATAGTAAACAGATGGTAATGTTTTGTGTTGAAATAGAGTTCATGTTTCCTTAACTTTTCTTAAATATATTTGTAAAGATCCAAAAATAAATGATGCTACACAAGAACCAGTTAACTGCACAAACTACACAGCTCATGGTAAGACTTCCAGAAACATGTCTTAAAAAAGAAACATTTTTAAAAAGATTTTATTCATTATTTTGAGAGAGAAGGGCAGGAAGGGAGGAAGAAAAGTAGAGAAACATCAATGTATGGTTGCCTTTCACCTGCCTGCAGCTAGGGACCTGGCTGGAAATCTGGCTTGCAACCTGATTGTGTGCCCTGACTGGGAATCGAACCAGCGTAAACGTAATTTTTAAACCATTATTCCAAAGATTAGAGTATGATCACGAAAACTAATTAATTAGCGTGCTTTTCTTGAATTATAACATTATTCAATTTCTAGAACAACTTAAAATTGGAGAACTGGCTAGGGGATTTAAAAATCTTATTTTTACTTTTATAAACTGGGAAGTTTTATGTTTTTATTAATTTTTTAAACCTTTGGAATCAGTTTATGTACCTGTCTTGATGCCCTTTATTTACCAAGCTACGTTATACAAAGGTGCTTCTGTAGTTAGACTTTTAATTACTTATAAAGAGCTTGAAATGAGACTCTTAGTCCAGTAAGTGCAGTGAGCAGCTATTATGCACTTGTAAAATACATATACTAGGTACATCCTAAGTATGAAAACAGTACAGTAAGGATTTTAAGTATGAATCAGTGTTTTATTTATTTACTTATCATTGGTATTTTCTTAGAGCTATTTTGATAATAGATAACAAACCCTCAGCCTGATGATTTAAGGGGAGCTTCTATTATTCTAAAATATGTGTAATGCTAGATAAAAATTAGTAACTGTTTTGTCCCTGGTTGGTGGCACAGTGAATAAGGAGCCAGCCTGCAAACCCTAAGGTTGCCAGTTTGATTCCGCAGCCAGAGCACATAACCAGGTTGCAAGCCAAGTCTCTAGCCAGCGTAGCTGAAGGCAGGTGAAAGGCAACCATACATTGATGTTTCTCTCCCTCTCTGCCTCTATTCTTCTCCCTCCCTCTAAAAGTAATAAATTTAAAAAAAATTAGTAATTTTTTGTTTAGTCCTTTTAAAAGGATCTGCCTGGACTGGTGTAGCTCCGTTGGTTGGACATTGTCTCTAAAAACAAAAGGGTATATGTTAGAAGGGAGGCAGGTAGATTTATATTGGATCTATTTAACTTATTGGCATAGTACATAATGATGGTAATTACATAGTATTATTTTGAGAAGAGCACCTATTGAATATATACCGATTGTTTTATGTGAAATAAGCTAATGATTATTTTTTTTAAAGATTTTATTTATTATTTTTTAGAGAGAGGGGCAGGGATAAAGGCAGAGAGGGAGAGAGATATCAATGTATAGTTGCTTTTCACCTG
This sequence comes from Noctilio leporinus, assembly GCA_004026585.1. NCBI lineage: Eukaryota > Metazoa > Chordata > Mammalia > Chiroptera > Noctilionidae > Noctilio > Noctilio leporinus. The sequence continues at coordinate 54,880 of PVIW01001131.1, forward strand.
CCTCCAGCTACAGACCTGGCTGGAGACCTGGCTTGCAACCTTATTATGTTCCCTGTCTGGGATTCGAACCAGTGACCCTTGGGTTCACAGGCTGGCACCTTATCCACTGAGCCACACCAGCCAGGGCTTTAATAATTATTTTTTGTAAGTGAAAGCTATAAAGCAGATTCATTAGGTAAATGAGATTAAATGAATTATTTTTATCACAGCAAAAAATTTAATTTTTAAAAATATCAAATAATTGACCTCTTGATTATGAATTTGTATATATATTTAAAAGCAGGTATCTTTATCTTGTTATATTTTTTATGTTTTTTCACACTGTTGGCTTGATTCTAGTCAGCAGAGATATTTGAAAGTAGGTTGTGTTAAATTTGTGTAATCGATGCTTTGCTATATGTATAGGTTATATACATAAGTGATTTGTATGGTATACACTGCTTAGCATGTGTACATTTATTTAATTTAGATATACTAAACTTAAAGGATTTACTTTGCAAGGAATCACCTATTCTTTGAATTAATTTTAAAGTACATTCTGATTTGCCTGTTTCATATATTTGCCATCTATTATATTGTGCTTTGGGAATACAGAGAATAAAATTAACAAATAAAGAAGAATCGGCTTTCAAATATTTGACCACTTATATAAACGATGCTGGAGATCTGTGAATACTGTTTTGACTCAGGTATCTAACTTTAAGCAAGGAAGGAGGCAGTCAGCTATCTCATAAAAACATTTTCTGTCCTACAGGGTTCTTTGCAGGTATGAGAATTTTTAAGTAAATTATGTAATAACAAGAATAGGTTCTGCCCCCAAAGGGCTGTGCTCTCCAGTTAAGTGTTTGTGTAGATTAATAAATTAGTGGTTTTAAATTATCATCACAAATTTAAAAAGAAAAAGTTTCAGAGACAAATATGAGTCCCAGAGCTTCTACCAATGGATGTAACGAGTCCAGCTGAAAGCTGGGACAGGTTCTGCCATCTCAGCCCACACTCATGAGGTTGTCTGTCCACAGGAGGTATTTTTTTTTTTTTTTTTTTAATTTTGTTGTTGTTGTATTACATCCATCCCCTTTTTGCTCCCCTCTGTCCCCCCACCTACCCACCCATTCCCCCCAAAGTCAATCCCACCTGTTGTCCATGTCCATGGTTCCTTTATACTAGGTTCTTGTCTAAGCTGCTCCCCATCTTTGCCTCTACCTATCCACGAGGTATTTTTTTAATTGCTCTTTTAAAACACACAAAGGCTAGTGGAGTGGCCATGGTGACTTAAAATGGTGGATTTTCAAGAGATAAAACCTAAGGGACATAGGAGTGCTTATGTTCTTTCGAATTAGTGTTTTGGGTTCCTTTGGATATATTCCCAGAAGTGGGATTGCTGGGTCAAAAGGCAGATCCATTTTTAATTTTTTGACGTGTCTCCATACTGCTTTCCACAGTGGCTGCATCAGTCTGCATTCCCACCAACAGTGCAAAAGGGTTCCCCTTTCTGCACATCCTTACCAGCATGTTTTTGTTCATTTATTGATTATAGCCATTCTGACGGGTGTGAGATGATACCTCATTGTGATTTTAATTGCATTTCTCTGATGATTAGTGACATTGAATATCTTTTCATATGTCTATTGGTCATCTGTATGTCCTCTTTGGAGAGGTGTCTAGTCAGCTCCTTTGCCCATTTTTAATTGGGTTGTTTTTTTTGGCATTTTGTAAGTGTTTTATAAATTTTGGATATTAACTCCTTATCAGATGTATCAGCAAATATGTTTCCCATTCTGTGGATTGTCTTTTTATTTTGTTGATGATTTCCTTTACTGTGCAAAAAGTTTTTAGTTAAATGTAGTCCCATTTATTTATTTTTTCTTTCATTTTCCATGTCTAGGGAGATAAATCTAATAAAATATTGCTGTGTGAAATATCTGAGATTTTGCTGCCTATGTTTTCTTCTATGATTTTTATGGTTTTGGGCCTAACATTTAAGTCTTTCATCCATTTTGAATTTATCCTTGTGTGTAGTGTAAGCAGGTGGTCTAGTTTCATTTTTCTGCATGTATCTGTCCAATTTCCCCAACACTATTTATTGAATAAACTATTTTTAGCCTGTGGTTTGTGCTCCCTCTGTCAAATATTAATTGACTGTAAAGGTTGGGATTTACGCCTGGGCTCTCTATTCTGTTCCACTGACCAATTTGTCTGTTTTTAATACATGCCAGTCCATGTTGTTTTGATTACTGTGGCCTTGTAATATAGTTTGACATTAGATAGCATGCTTTTTGCTAACATGGTTCTTCCTTTTCAGGATCGATGTTTCTATGTGGGGCCTCTTGTGGTTACATATAAATTTTTCAAGTATTTGTTCCATCCAATGATGACCATCATTGGAATCTTGGTAGGAATTGCATTGAATCTATAGATTGCTTTGGGTAGTAGGGACATTTTTTAGTGTGGACATTTTAATGATGTTAATCCTTCCCATCCTTGAATATGGTATATGCTTCTAGTTATTTGTATCTTCAATTTCTTTCTTCAGTGTCTTACAGTTTTCCAAGTAGAGTCCTTTTACATCCTTAGTTAAGTTCATCCCTGGGTATTTTACTTTTTGTTGCAATTGTGAATGGAATGGTTTTCTTAATTTCTCTTTCTGTTAGTTTGTTATTAGGATATAAAAATGCAACTGATTTCTGGGTATTTATTTTGTATCCTGTTACTTTGCGGAATTCATTTATCAATACTAGTAGTTTCTTGGTGGAATCTTTGGGATTGTCTATGTAAAGTATCATGTTATCTTCAATTAGTGGCAGTTTTACTTATACCTTTCCAATTTGGATGCCTTTTATTTCTTCTTGTCTGATTGCTGTGGCTAGTGCTTCCAATGCTGTGTTGAATGAGAGAGGTTGAATAAGAGGGATATCCCTCTCTTGTTCCTGATCTTCAGGAGAATACTTGTAGTTTTTGCCTGTTGAGTATGATGTTGGCAGTGTGTTTGTCATTCATGGCATTTATTAGGTTTGGGTACGTTCCCTCCGTTCCTACTTTGCTGAGAGTTTTTATCATAAATGGGTGCTGGATTTTATCGAATGCTTTTTCTGCATTTATTAATTTGATCATGTGATTTTATTTTTCATTTTGTTTATGTGGTGAGTCACATTTATTGATTTGTGAGTGCTGTACCTACTTTGCGTTCCTGGAATAAATCCCACATAATCATGGTGTATGATCTTTTTGATGTAGTGCCATATTTGGTTTGTTAATACATTGTATAGGATTTTAGCATGTATGTTCATCAGGGATATTGGCCTATAAATTTCTTTCTTTGTAGTGTCTTTATCTAGTTTTGGAATTAGGATAATGCTGGCCTCATAAAATGAGTTTGGGAGCCTTCCCTCCTCTTGAATATTATGAAATAGTTTGAGTAGCAGAGGTATTAGTTCTTGAAATGTTTGGTAAAATTCACCTGTGAAGCCATCTGGTCCAGAGCTTTTGTTTGTTGGGGTTTTTTGTTGTTGTTGTTGTGGTTTTTGTTTTTAAATTACTGCTTCAGTTTCATTAGGCGTCATCTATTCAGATTCTCTGATTCTTCTGATTTAGTTTTGGAAGACTGCATGTTTCTAGAAATTATGTATTTCATCCAGGTCATCCCATTTGTTGGTGTATATTTATTTGTAATGTTTTCTTAGACAATCCTTTGTACTTCTTTGATGTCAGTTGTTATTTCTCCACTTTCATTTCTGGTTTTATTCAGTTGACTCATTTATTTTTTCCTTAATGAGTCTGGTTAGAGGTTTGTCAATCTTGTTTATGTTTTCATAGAAACAGCTCTTGGATTCATTAATCTTTTGTATTGTTATTTTAGATTCTGTTTCATTTATCTCTAATATTTTATTTCTACCTTATACTCACTGTGGACTTTGGTTGTTTTTCTTTTTCCAGTTCCTGTAAGTGTCAAGTTAGAGTGTTTATTTGAGCTCTTTTATTTATTTATTTAGAGAGACCTCTAAAGCTATGAATTTCCCTCTTAGGATTGCTTTCCCAGTATCCCACAGATTTTGGATTGTTGTTTCCTCATTTTCAATTTTTTTTCAAGTTATCTTTTGATTTCTTGTTGACCCATTCATTGTTTAATAACAAGTTACTTAGTTTCCATGTCTTTGTGTGTTTTTAAGTGTTCTTCTATTAGTTGATTTTCAGTTCCATGGCATTGTGGTCAGAAAAGATGCTTGATATGATTTTAATCTTCTTAAATGTATTGAGACTTGTTTTGTGCCCAGGATGTGGTCTGTTCTAGAAAACATTTCACATACACTTGAAAAGTATGTATATTCTGCTGCTTTGGGATGAAATGCCCTGAAGGTATCAATTAAATCCATTTGATCTAGTGTGTCATTTAAGTCTGCTGTCTCCTTGTTGATTTTTTGTCTGGAAGATCTGTTCATTGATGTCAATGGGGTGTTAAAACCTCTGACTGTGGTTGTATTTCTGTTGATCTCTTCCTTTATGTCTATAAAGCTTTGCCTCACATATTTAGGTGCTTCTATGTTGGATGCTTAAATGTTTACTAGGGTTATATCCTCTTGTGGGATTGTTCTCTTTATCATTACGTAGTGTCCCTTTTAGTCTCTTACTATATAGCCTTGGGTTTAAAATTGATTTTGTTGTATATAAGTACTGCTACCCAGCTTTTTTTTCTATTTTCATGAAATATCTTTTCCCATCCCTTTACTTTTAGCCTGTGTGTATCTTTCAATCTGAGATGGGTCTCTTGGAGGCAGCATTTCGAAGGGTCTTGTTTTCTTACCCATTCAGCTATCCTATGTCTCTTGGATGGAATATTTAAGGTCATTACTGATAGTTATGTATTTAGTGCTATTTTTTTTCTTTCTCTCCTTTTCCTTAAAGCAAGCCCTTTAACATTTGTTGCAGTACTGGTTTGGAATTAACACATTTTTCTTGTCTTTAAGCCTTGTTATTTTAATTATGTGTCTCAATGTATGCCTCTTTGGGTCCAGCTTGTTTGGGACTCTCCTGGACTTGTGTGTCTTTTTCCTTCACCAGAATAGGGAAGTTTTCAGTCATTATTCCTTCAAATAATGACTTGCTTTCTTCTCCTTCTTGTATTCCCATTGTGTGGATGTTGTCCAAAATGCTTATTAAACTCATTTCTTATAATTCTCTCTCTCTTTTTTTTTTCTGCTCTGCCCGAATGTTTTTTCCTATCTTGTCTTCCAAATCACTGATGTGATCCTCTGCTTCATCTAACTTACTGTTTGTTCCTTCCAGTGTATTATTTACTTCAGATATCGCATCCTTTATTTCTGACTGGTCCTTTTTTATGGTTTCTATGTCTTTTTAGTATGCTGTTGAATATCCTTATAATCATTACTGTAAACTCTATCTGATAAATTGCTTGTCTCCATTTCCATTTTTTTCTTCTGGAGAATTCTCTTGTCCTTTCATTTGGGATCTGTTTCTTTGTCTTTCCATTTTGGCCATTTCTTTGTATTTTCCTCCTTAATTAAATAAATCACTAATATAGCCTCAAGCTGTAATCAGTTGAAGAAGAACCACAGGGTGGGGCAGATTAATTCCTGTGAGGCTGATGCCACTTGGAAAGGAGCTCTCTGCCTGAGAAAGATGGCTGCTGCCATGTGAGGAATAACTCAGCACAGGGTTCCTGGTGGCTCTTCCTTCAGTTCTCTCCTCAGAGCCGCCAACCCCAGAGTGTCCTCAAGGGTCTCTAGACCACTCTTTCCTCCCTCAGCCAGATCCCAGGGTAAGTGGCTGCAAGTGGAATTTTGTGCATTGTCCCATTTAAGTGGCTCCCTGTGTCTCCAGCCATCTCTCCCTGGCAGGTAGAAACCCTGCTGCTTGTCACAGCTGGATGTTATCTGTGTTCCTTTTCAGCTGCAGGCTGGAGAGCCCAGCTTTGGGGTTAGTCTTCTCAGGGGGAACCACCAGCCACTGAAATATCCCTGTGGAACTTCTGCTGCCCCCTACAGCACCCCAGCCCATGGGTGCTATATGCTGGGGAGCCCAGCCTGGCATTTAGACCTTACAATTCTTAGAGAGAACTCTGCAGTTGCTGAAATACCCCTCCAGAACTTCTGCTCCCAGTCCGTGGGTGTACCTCCTCCATACTCCCAGTCACATTGTAGTGAAGTGGTTTCTTCTGTCTGTCCTTGGTGTTAAGGCTTCTCCACAGCTAGAGTTGTTCGGGATGATTTCTGTACAATTTAGTTGTAATTCCAAATTGGTCCTGGGAAGAAGTTAGTGTACCTTCCACATACTCCTCTGCCTTCTCGGATCACTATTGAAGTTCTTATTGAGGACCTTCTATAATACCTTTTGTTTCTCTCGTGTCCTGAACAGAACCTAGTTCCTACAGTAGTTTAGAGCTGAATTGATATGCTCTCTTTCAGTTATATCACAATATGCAAAACGTTTTGTCTGAACTGTTGGGAAGCTGAGAGCTAAATTTGTGGCTTAATTACAGTATTTTCCCTTAGTTGTTTCCTAGTATAAACATTTACTCTCTGTTTTCCCTTCATTTTATTTATTTTCTTACTTAAGTAATTTTCAGTTTGTTCTTACTGAATCGTGTTAGTATAAATACCTCCTTGTTTTGTAAATTTAAATATAATCAACATTCATGGAGTAATTGGATATTTAAAAAATAAATGGATTGATTTCGTTTGAACTATTAATAGCCCAAATAAAGGGTACAATATCATATAGGATTTTTTTTGGCATTATTTTCTCAGTGTACAACTGTGGCCTAAAATATGACAATAATTTGTTGAAAATCTCAAGGAAATAATTATTAAATAGGCAGAAAATAAAAACCATTTTCCTCTCATAATAAAACTCTAGGGTCTCTTTTTTGTTGTTGTTGCTGTTGTTTTTGTTTGTTTTACATTTATATAAAAAGTTCTTTTTCATTTTTTCAAAAAGGATCATTGATTCTAAACATAGAGATGAGCATTTACTAAAACTAGCCTAAAAACTTTAGTACCTTTTAGTCAGAAATGGTTTAGGAGGAAAAACACTAACATTTATCAAATACCTCCTATAAGCTGTGCCTTGTGCTAAGTGCTTTATATCATATTTAATCCCACAATGGCCCTAGGATATAGGTGATCTTAGTATTTTTATCTACAAGGAATCCAAGGTTCTGAAAACAGCAGTGGCTCACATACCACACTTTCTTTCTAGAATTTTCTTGTTTTTGTATCCTAAGCCTCTAAAGGCTTCAGGATACTACACTTGTTCTATGTTACTTCCTCTTCCTCTTACATCATCTGAGAGGAAAGATAAAAATTGCCAAATGCTGAATTAATATACTAAATCAAATCCTAGAGAGAACAGAGAAACAAGTACATTTAGAGTAATAAAAAGAATATTTAGAATAGATAAAAATCTTAGTTTATGGCAAGAGTTAATGAAAATATAAAATCAGATTATGTTAACTTTAATGAATTACCCAATTTTCAGTGAGCTACCAACAAAAATCCTAGATGTATTTTTTATCTTAGAGATGAAGTAAGGACAGTAACATTGTGCATTTCTTCCTTTGTCACCTTTTTCAGAGGCAGGAGATTGAATAGATCAGTCATGCATCCAATCCACTGTAGCAATTATGATTTTGTATTGAGACCACTATATCATGTTATCTTTATTTTGTAAATGAATGTATATGTGTATGTCTCTGTCAATTGATAATGTAGCTTATCTTATCTAAATTAAAATTTCATGTTAGATGTTATTTTGGGAGGTGGTTTGTTATATGTTATATTTTCTTCTGTGCTTTGCTAGTCTTAAAAAAAATTACATATGTGTTTTTACAGAAAAAAATGGTTTATTGCCCTTTTTTGCTTTTAGTTCCATGTTTTCCAGCACCCAACATAACTTGTAAGGATTTCAGTGGCAATGAAACACATTTTACTGGAAACGAAGTAGGTTTTCTCAAGCCCATATCTTGCCGAAATGTGTAAGTACATTACTGAAGCTAAATTTTCTAATTACTTTCTCAACGTGTATCTTGATTGCATGGAGTGAAAAGATGGAGTTAATTTATGGGGAAAATGCTGCACTAATAGAACTTTTAAACTTTTTATTTGAATTATAAAACTTCTACTTTAAGTATGCATATTTTTTTATAAATGCAATTTACCAACTAAGTAAAGCTCTATAGTTCATTATTTGGGATAAATAAAGATGGAATGGTTTCCTGTCATGTCAGTTCAGTCATTTAGGCTACCCAAATGAGTTATGAAAAAAATTCTGTTTTCAAACTTTGAGGGATTTCTAGGTTCAAATAAAGGATTGTGTACTTGTAGTTTTAAAAGAATGCTAACTATTAAATCGTTTGCATAGTAGGCATTTTGAAACTTGGTTTCATTTTTTTAATAATTGATATGGATGATGTATGGTAATGTAAAACAGGATTCAAAAGTTAGTTTGGAATATTAAGATAAATGGCTTTTATTTTGTTAGGAATATTCTTTGTTTAAAGAACCTTTAAGTTTGTTTTTAATTTTGGTACAGTAGAGCTAATATTCTATTACGATACCTCTGCTTTGTACTAAAAAGTTAATTTAGCTTTACCCACTTTCATTACTTGCTGGCACTATATTTTTACCTTTTAACTGTACATTGTTACATTTATTCGATGATACCTATTTGAAGTTATATCAAGAAGTAACTATTGTTTGGCTGTTTCTACAAGTTCTATTAGAATTCTGAGAAATTACTATTAAAGTCCTTTTTGTTTCTTTTGATCCTATTTCACTGAATGAGAGGCTATGTAATCCTAAGCCAGTCACTTAAAATTCTTGAGTTCTGAGACTTCTTATTAGTAAAGTAAAAATTGCTAAAAGAATTTTAGCAAACTATTTAGATATGGTTTAGTCAGTTTTGAAATTTATAGATTGATATTTCTACCTTAATTATTTCAAATGACGATTTGTTAAGTGCTGGTCTAAGATATCATAGCTTATAAATACACTAAGGATATCATCTGTTGAGAACAGCTAGTTACTCAGGTTGGACCTTATATGTTCAAGTTACCTGTAATGGTAACACCACAATGATCTATTAATTAATTTCCAAGTTAACCCCGCTTTTTCTTTTTAGTATTCTTGGGTAGATTAGGCTTAATGTGACAGAACTGCACTAGTGCTCACAAGACACTGATGTCAATTATGATAAGAATTATAACTGTTAAGGAAGCCAGATACTTCAAGTCTCCTGGCTAACTTATTCCCCTTATGTAGTAAATTCTACAGTTCCAAAATAGAGTGTGCTTGATGAGCATGGAATCAAAACAGGGGAGTTAGATAGATGGATAATTATAGTAAGTTATAAAATTAGGATAACCTGATAATCATTTTCCTTTATCAGGGTATTCAGTGCATGCCTATCAAAGAGCAAATTACTGGTCAGCTACTGGCAAATTCCCATTCCTTGAGTGTCCCTTTTGCAGTTCACATATTTTTCTTTTGTATATAATATTGATACTTGATTAAAACGTCATCTTAATATTGCAGATATAGCCATTATATATATAATGTATTCTCCAGCAGCTCAGGTCTGGTAACTATGTCTGATTGGTAAGCCACACATCTATTTATATTAATTACAGAAGACTAACTTCTGTAACAAATATCTTTAGAGTTTCAGTGGCCTAACACAATAAAAGTTATTTCCCACTCACATCGTAGTCCTATTTGTGTTGGCTTGGAGGTCTTTGTGAGAAGCAAATGATAGTTGTTCCATGCAGTCATGCAGGGCCCTTGTTCCTTCCATCTTGTGGCTATACATCCTCTAACTAGTCCTTGGAGTCCCTTTAATTCAGCCAGCTGACAGGGAAGAGGAAAGGGTACCCCTGGTAGGAGTGTTTTATGGGCCAGACCTGGAAATGGCATACATCACTTCTGACCATAGTTGAGTTTCATTGGACAAAACTCAGGCTGGCACTTAACTGTAAGGTGGGCAAGATTATGTAGTTTAGCTGGATGTCCATGAGAAAAAGAGAAATGGTTTGGTGAATAATTAGCCAGTCTCTAATACACCACCAGTTTTCAGAGTATTCCCTATGGTGATTTATTTATATCGATAATTGTTTTTCTAATTTAATTTCCCTTCCCAGTCAAGGTGTTTTTTTTTTTTTTTTCCTCCCAAGCCTTTTTTCTTTTTTTATGAATTTCTCTTTAATGCAGCATGGCTTTGGGCCATGTTGAAATTCATCAGCTATCTTTGTTTCTATGTCAAATGCATATTTGCAGGCCATCTTAACCTTTCTACAGCATTTGGCACTCCTTTCTTTTAAAACACTTTCTTTCCTTAACTTCTAATATAAAACTTAATTTTGTTTCCTTTTATTCATTTTTTCCTCCCTTAAATACTGATATCCTTCAAATTACATCCATGGTATCCATGGTTCTTTTCTTATTTTCATTCATCTACCCTTTTGAGTTTTCTTACCATCTTCATATAAATTAATATCCCAAACTGAATCTGTCATTTTTTTCTTTATTTTCTTCTTTGTCTTAGTGAATGGCACCTGTGCCACCCAGTTTTTTGAGCAGAAACTTTGGAACCATTCTCCACTTTTCCATTCCCCTCACTCTCTATATTTAGTTTGGTTGTTTCAGTCTTCTTAATGGTTTCCAGTTTTACTCACTTTTTATTCCATTGCCACTGTCCAGTAGATTATAGCTTGAATTTCTCCAAACTCCCTAATTTAATTTCCTTCTTGTAGTCTGGTGCCCCATTCTAATGTAGATGGGTCACCACTGCCCTCAGCATAAAATCTGACATCCTTGTAATAGTAGATGCATAAACAGGATCTCTAGGTCATTGACCATCTCCCTAACCCCACAAAAATGTCCTAATTGTGAGTGCAATGCAAAAAACATAGGGTTGTGAGCAGGGGACTGACATCAGGTTTGACTTTAAAGTAATTTCAGCCACCTTTCTATCTCCTTACTCCCCTTAAACCTCCTTAAAAGAGTTGTCTAGTCTTTAATTTTTTTCCTTCCAATCTTTCTTAAGCCGGCCCTGGTCTGTCTTTTGTCCTTATTGTATCACCAAAATTGCCCTTGCTGAGGCCACTAATGATGTCCTCTTGGACATTTTAGTGGTAAACTTTCAGCCATTATCTTATGTGACCCATTAGTAACAATGACACAGTTAATGACTCTCTTCTCTCTCTTCAATACACACTTCATTTGGCATCCACGATCCTACGCTCTTCTGGTTACACTTCTTCCTCACTGTTCATTCCTTTTCATTCTATTTCTGCTTTCTCTTTCTCTTGATATTTTAATATGAGAGTCCCTTGTGGCTCAGTCTGTGAAACTCTTTTATCTCTCTGTACTCATGGCAATTTTATGGCTTTAAATATGTCCTTTATGCTTGTAACTCTAATTCATATCTCTTGCCCAGACTTCTCTCCCTAACTACAAACTTGAAAATCCAGCTATCTTTTGGACAACTCTGCTTGAATGTCTGATAAACATGTCAAACTCACATTTCTAAAACTTAAATCCTGATCATTCTTCCAATGTCTAGTCCATCTTCTGCTTTCTTCAATTCAATTAATGCTAGCTTCATCCCTCTAGTTACCCAGGATAAAATTCTTAGCATTATCTTTACTTTTTAATAACCTAAATCTAATATATCAGGAAATCCAGTTGGCTATAATTCAGAATATGTCTGAATCTGTTAACTTCTCATTATTTCCTTTGTGATTACTCCAGGTCAAGACACTTAATTATCACGTGGATTACTGTAATAGTCTTCAAACTCATTTGTCCCAGTGATAGCTTGAGTTTGTTCAGCAGATTCATCCCTTTCCGTCCCTCTTAACTGGGCGATGTATGTACTTCCCACTCCATTGATTTTGGACTTGACCCTGATGTGAATTGATTTGGTCTGTGTAATTTTAGCAGGAATGAAACAAACAGAGGCTCAAATGTGCTGGTGAGGTTAGCTTTCCTCTTGTACTTTGGTGATATGTCCTGAAAAGAACTTGACCCAAGAAATGCTGCACCTTCAGGCTGGGCTCTGGAAATATTTAAGCAGAACTGATTTGAACTGAATCCACAGGCTAGATACAGACTCGGCCAAACTTCAGCCTAAAACACCATCTTCCAGCTGAACCCACCCAAGGTGCAACCTGCAAGTATGAGCATAATTGCTTATTTTTTGTAAGCCACTGAGTTTTGGGGTGGTTTGTCATATGATATTATGACAGTTCTTTGCAATCTTCTCTCAAGACAACAGCTAGGTTGAGTGTTTTAAAATCTATATCAAATCAGATCATACTTCTACTTATCTTAAAATCATGAAGTTTATCAACCAGTGTCTTCCCAGTAAATTCTATTAAAAAATCCTACAGTAGTTTCCTATTACTTCTCAGAATAAAAGGCAGTCTTTACAGTAGTATTCAAGGTCCTGCATGTGCTACCTTCTTTGCCCTGTTACCTTTCTGGCCTTGTCTCTTACTATTCTTGCCTTCTCTCCCTCTACTCCTTAATAGACATCAAACATGTCAGGATGCTGCCTTTGTAACAGTGTTGTTTTTTTTTTTTTGTCTGGGATACTTCTTCCGTCACACATGACATGGCTGACTCATCTTCCTAAGGTCTTTACTCATAAATATCACTTCTCCATGAGTCCTCTTATGGCTCCTGTTTGTATCCCTAGCATACCCTGTTTTACTTCTTTCTTTTCATAGTATTTATGGCTTTCTTAATATAGTCTGTGATTTACTTTTTAAGTATGTTTATTGCTTGCTGCCACTAAATTGTAAGCTTTTTACAGTCGGGGATCTTCTTCTCTTTTGTTTATTAAAATACTCTAATAGCTTAGAATAGTGCCTAGCTTATAGTAGTTACCCAAAAAGTATTAATTGGATGAATGAATGGATGAATGAACCAATTAACAAATAAATAATAATTAACAGTTTTCTAAAGCGGAACATTGGAAATGTATGAAGGTGACACTCGGGTTCTAATTTTGTGCAGAAATGGCTATTCATATAAAGTGGCTGTTGCACTGTCTCTTTTTCTCGGATGGTTGGGAGCGGATCGATTTTACCTTGGATATCCTGCCTTGGGTGAGTATGTTTCATTAAAAAAAAAATCATTGTGAAACTTTGTGTTGTAGATAAATGTCCCTATTCTTATAGATTAAATAGTTACAAGTTCCGTGTTCCTAGAGTTGAATAGTTAACTCTTTTCTGTGAGTCAAGAGCTAGAAGTTAGCTCTTTACTTCAGTTTGGAAAAGAAATACTGACTTTTCCTGTATTGTCATCTTTATGAGAATATACACTCAAGATCATGTAGTCACTTAGGACAGTGTACCTAATCTGTCATTGCCACTGCTGGGTACACAGTGGATGCTCGATAAATATTTTATGAATAAATTATACCCTTATCTCTTCAAAAAATATTTTATTCTACCTAGATCTGTCTCTCAGTTTTGGCTTGGGGATTGAAACTATACTAGAAGTTGGGGCTAGAATTAAGGCAACCAGCATAAGCTGGTGGGGAGCCTGACTTTTATTACCCTTAGCATCCCTCCTTATACCTTTCTCCTACCTATAATCTTTAGCTATTACCATAGCTATTAAAGCTTATGAAAACTATTTACATTTGACAAAAGCTGTTTAAGCGTTACTTTCACATACCAGCCCTTAACAACTCCCTGAGTTTATCATCCTCTTTAAATCTTTTAACAGGTAGGAAAATTGTCACCAGAGATGTTAAGGGATTTCCTGACCCTAGAGGCAGGCCTTGCTTTATTCTGTGATATATTTGTTATCATTCTTGTTTTATGGATAGGGAAATTGTTATGAGATTAAGAGATTTACCCAAGGATATTCAGTTAGTGACCTGAATTTGAACCCCAATTTTCTGGCTCAAGAGATCATGCTTTATTTACTGTAGTACTCTGCTTCTCTATTAGCCCATCAGAGAGCAAATTTAAAGTTTCTGAATGCTCTGCTTTCCAGCTAGCAGAGCTAATCTTATTCTTTCTGTATTGCTACCCACTAGAGATCAAAGGGGAATCTTCACTGTGGGATTTGTAGGAAGCATGTTTCTGACAGCCTTATTTCCCTAGATGTCAGTATTATAAGGTTATGAGTAGAAATCACAGTTTAAAAAACTATATATGTGGATTTATTCTATTAAACATTTATCCAGTGTTTATTGCCTATTAAATAACTAAGTGCTCTAGAAATAATTGTGATCACAGTTCATATTGGTTAAAAAGAAAATAAATATGTGGATAGGCCAATTTATGATATAGCACTATTACGGAACCATAACAAAGTTCTGTGAGAGCACAGAAAGGGGGCTGGTTCTGTCATCCTTAGTGTATGAGGGATAAAAAGATTGCAGAGATTTAGGGCATTATAAAGAATGGCATGTTAGAGGCAAAACGATATGAAGGAGCATGCATGCATGTTAAAAGAATGGTGGATACTTTAGCTTGTGGTATAGGAAAAACAATGATGGCGGGAAGTGAAAAGTAACTGCAGAAGTGTCAGGCAGGGCAGAGGAATTTCTCTGTCTTTGCCTGGCTGGATGGTCCTCTGGGTCAGCTGGGGAGACAGCCTTGGAGTTAATCGTATCCTCAGAGCCTCTGGAACACTGAGGTTCTGGAGGTAACCAGTTTAGCAACTTTGAGTAAACCAATATCACCCCCATATGTAACTCTTGGACATAGAGCCTCCGTTGTTCCAATGTGTATATAAGACTGCCCTTGCTGGAAGCTTGGTGCTTGTACTACTGTTGTGGGAGAGCAGAAAAACTGTGCGTGGCAATGCCGACACTCCCCAGCACCCAGCCCTGTGGAAGCAGGAGAGTAGGTGTAGAAATGCCTGGCCGGACTCTTTGTGGTCATTAACCTAAGTGCAGCTGTGGAAAGGGTGGGCCAACCGAGCATGAGTACATACTCCAACACACTTAGCTTCCTGGCATGTGGTTGTTAGCTTGCCACTACAGTAAAACATGCAAACCCTCCTAAAGGCTTGGCACAAGTTCTTCTTCGCCCCCAGGTGGGGCCCCTCCCTGCTATTGTCACTTGGTCATTTTGCACCTAACACCATGGGACCTGACAAGAAGTAGCTGGTAGTCAGACAATAAAAGGCTTTGAGTTCTTAAGGACTTTGGACTTTACCTTATAATATGAGAAGCCTTAAAAGTTGTTTTTTTAAAAAGACTTCTAATTTATTTTTAGAGAGAGGGGAATGGGAAAGAGAAAGAATGGGAAAGAAACACCAATGTTCTCTCATCTGCACCCCAACCAGGGACTGAACCTCCAACCTAGGCATGTGCCCTGACCAGGAATCAAACTGGCGACCTTTTGCTAAGTGAGACGATGCCCAACCAACTGAGCTACACCAATCAGGGCCCCTAAAAGTTTTCAAGTAGAGGAGTATCATATTCAGATTTATAATTCAGGAAGATGATACTGGAGGAATTGTGGGCAGTGTTTTAGACCTAGAAAGACGAGTGGCGGAATAAGCTGAAAGGAGATTGATGTAGTAGTCCTGGCCTGGTGATGTGTAGTGCACATTCATGCCATTTGTAATAGCAACCATACCTATCCACAGTATTAATATGCACAGAAGGCCTGCAAGTTGTTAGAATAAAAATTACTTAATAATACTTTTTTTATATAATAGATAGATGGAAGGACACGTGGTCAGACAGGGAAGCTAGATTCATAATGAGAAAATAAAATGACATGATGACGTCACATGGCTAGAGTTCATTTAAAGCCTTCTGCCACAGTCCTTGCATTTTCTTTTATGTTCCCTTTAAGAGGACATGATTATATATGTATGTGTGTATGGAACATTTCTAACTTTAAAAAAGTTTAAAAATGTTAGTGGGGAAGGAGAATACTGTTCTTTAGAATAGCTTATTCTATGATGACTTTAAACATTAAATATTTTTAGAATATTTGGCTTAATGAGTGACTTTTTAGTTTTAGTTTCTTACGTGTTTATCCTATGAGCTATTGTGTCCTATAGTGTTAGTGATTTTGACTTACTGCAGTGCCTAATATTGATAGGTACATTTAAAAATTTTTCCTGAAAAAGCAAACTTATTACAAAGCTCTGTATAAAATTCTGAATAGTAGCTTTGGTTAGTGAATGTTAGTTCCCTGCCAGGAGTTGCTTTCCTCTGGCCACTGTTACTCCAGTAGCTTCAGTCAAAGAGAGCCTCAGTATACAATTTGTTTTAATTTTTAATTAACTTACTTTATTATCACAGCCTTTGGAAGTTTATTAATTCAGCAAACATCTTGACTGTTGGCTTAGGATACAACTCTCTCAAGATTAAGTCTGTTTTACAGCTCCTGGATTTTTGTTGCTATTTGTCTTATCTTCTGTTACCTTTGTTCTGTTGTGTTTATGACTAAAAATCCCTTTACCATTTTTTTACTGGTATTTTGTAGTGAGAGTTGTTAAGTGGGGATGTCAAATTTATTGTCTTTAACCGAAAATCCTCTTTATCTCTTTAAGCGTTCAAATATTTTTATGTATAGGTTACTTGTACTTAAGCTATAAACTTAAGGATTTTGATATGCTTTATCAACTAATATGTCAGGTTACAGTTTTATAAAGCTAAAAATGTAAATGTTTTTAGTTAATTTTCATTTTTACTACAAATGCAAGGTTAAAGAAATTTGTTATTTTCAATTTGAGTGAATAACTTCTATTTAAAAAAATTCTTAACTTGATAAAAGTCAATAACAGTGGTAGGTATATAATCCTATTTAATTCTAAACTTATTTAATCTTAATGGCTACAAAAAGCTATCTGTAAATGGTTGTATTTACAGATAGCTTTTAAAAATACTTCTTTAATAGGCTTATGATCATTGGAGTTTTATAAGAATAATAAATAATTATATCTTGCACATATGAAACTTGCTTTTTAAAAGTAATTAAGTGCTGAATATAATCCTTCACTTACATAAATTTTACTTCAGGATTAAACAAGGAAATTTGTTGAGGGTTGAGATTGATTAAATTTGATAAGATATAAAAATTCCTTTAAGAAAACTTTTTCTTTATATTTCAAATGTCTTTTTAGCCATAGCTATTACTTTATGTTGTTAAAGAATAAAAATTCAACTGAGTAAATTTTAAGATTTTGCTTCTTTCTAACAACATATAGCTTTAACGTCTTTTTTAATTTAAATATTTCAATTATAGTTTACATTTAGTATTTTTATATTAGTTTCAGGTGTACAGCACAGTACTTAGTCATATACTTCACAAAGTGTTCCTCTTCCCCAACCCCTCCCCTGGATGTTTCCAGTACCTACTTGGCACAATACATAGTTATTACAATATTATTGACTATTATTTCCTATGCTATACTTGACAGCCTCAGCTTTACTTCTTTTAATTGATTTATTCCTCAATATACCAGTTCTGCTTTAGCTAGGAGCTTCCCCCCTCCCCCAATAATAAAGCCTTATTTTTCTAATAATAAGGCCATGTTTTTCTAATAATATTGTCTTTTTCTTTTTAACTGTGATAACATAATAATAAGGCCATATTTTTCTAATAATATTCTTTTTAACTGTGATAACATCTATGACTTTTTTGTATGCAAGAAGTAGCATAATTTGCTTTGCCTACCTGTAGCATTAAAAGATTACCGAGTCTCAAAGATAATAGCTCTTTTTGAGCAATTAATAGGAGAGATGTACTTTTCATAGTGGTATTTATTCTAAAATGTAAGTATTTTCTTACTATGAGAATAACAAAGTTGTATTTTTAAACTTGTATCTTAAAAAAATCTTTGGTTATGTTATTCCATTTTTTTCCTTTAAGCTTGAAGTTACCAGTTTGGACTGGTATGTAATATCCATATATTGTGGGACAAATAAAGGATTTGTAGGTTAAACTTTTGTATGATTTGAAAGCTTTCCTTTATCGGTACAGACACAGAAGAATAATAATAACCAAATCATTATGGAACATTTGCAGTTTGGCAATAACAGTTTCCACATGAATTAATCTTTTCGCTAAAACAGTTATGTAGACAGAAGAGTATTTGCAAGACTCAACCTATAATAAAATAAAAAATACAAAAAAGAAATTTAGCCCTGGCTGGTAGCACAGTGGGTAAGGCACCGGCCTGCGAACCCAAAGGTCACAGGTTTGATTCCCCAGCCAGGGCACACAACAAGGTTGCAAACCAGGTCTCCACTCAGATCTGTGGCTGGAGTCAGGTGAAAGGCAACCATACATTGATGTCTTTCTCCCTCTCTGCCTCTCTCCCTTCCCCTCTTTCTAGAAATAATTAAAGAAAATCTTTAAAATTCAAAAATATATAACTTTCTTTAAAAAACTAAAAAAAAAAAAAGAAATTTAACATACCTGAAATTTATGTTCTTTTTATTTTATGTCCCAATAAGTCCTTTAATTGAGTTTGTGTTTTAAAAATGTAGCATTTTAAGTTACTAAAATATAAAGCACACTCCAACATGCGCTTTATTAATGTCATTTGGTAACATCCTTTTTTTTTTTAAAGATTTTATTGTTTATTTTTAGAGAGAAGAGTAGGGTGGGAGGAAGAAAGGTAGAGAAACATCGATGTACGGTTGCCTTTCACCTGCTTCCAGCTACAGACCTGTCTGGAGACCTAGTTTGCAACCTGGTTATGTGCCCTGGCGGGGGAATTGAACCAGCGACCTTTGGGTTCGCAGGCCAGTGCCTATCCACTGAGCCACCAGCCAGGGCACATCTTTTTGAAAGATTATATCTACAGTAGTAATGGTTCAAGATAAAAATGGATTCTTCTTGATTAGAACCACTTTTATTTGGAATTTAAAAATTTATTTTGAAATCTAGAGTTGATATTTCCACAATAAGAAATTAGTAAGTAGGGTTTGTACAAAGAAAACTTTTTATTTGGGGAATAAAAGTAGTCAATCTTCTCTTAGTCATTTACAAATATCCTTATCTCTAAAAAACTGGTATTGATTCTCAAGATAATAAAATCTGTAAGAGTAATGGTTTGTATTGGCTTTAATAAATACTGTTTAGAATGCATGTTACTTTTTGTTCAAGTTGATTAGTGTTTATTTACAAATAAGATAATTTATTGTTAATATGGTTTGTTCCTTCAGAAGTATAGAGGAAGACAAATACATAATAAATCATACCGTGGGATATGTACTATGCTGCAACTTAAAGGTGCTGGGGAACATCTAGGAATGGCATTAAATTGATCCTGGGGGCATTAAAGAAGACTTTCTAAAAGTTTTAGAATAGTATTAGGGATTAGCTAGATTGTTGGGAATAGTCGGGGTGGGGGGAAGGAGGAGACAAAGCAGAGAACAGGATAGCACGCATAAATGCGGACAAGGAAGGAGTTACAAGAGCAGGGACTTTTTTTTTTTTTTTTTTTAAGATTTTATTTATTATTTCCAGATAGAGAGGAAGGGAGAGAGGCAGAGAGGGAGAGAAACATCAATGTATGGTTGCCTTTCACCTGCTTCCAGCCATGGACCTGGCCGGAGACCTGGCTGGAGACCTGGCTTGCAACCTGGTTATATGTCCTGGCTGGGGAATCGAACCAGGTGACTTTGGGTTTGCAGGCTGGTGCCTTATCCACTGTGCCACCAGCCAGGGCAGCAGGGACATATTAAGAGAACTTTGGTTAATTTATTAGGCTGTAAGACAGGTAGAAGGAATTTTCAAGAAATTATGCCACTATAAAGAATGTGGGTTTATGTTGTCTAAATTTCTTGATAATAATAATTGTAGTAGTAATTGTGGTAGCATAATTAGCAGCTGGGCTAACATTTACCGATTTTGTCTCATTATCATTTTTAGTCCTTAGTGTCCTCCCTATCTTATTTTCATTAAGTATTTTTATATTTGAATGCTAAATCAAATTTAAGGTAGCCTTATTAGCAACCTCATTGGTTAAGCCATCCTTTATCTTAAATTTACAGAAAAAGATAATTAATATCACACACTTGGAATGAGGCAGGATATAAATCAATGTAATAGTTTTAAACTTTGAGGTTTTTCTTTTAAACTGTCAACTTAGTTCTTTAAATTTTTAAAAACAATCATTAAGGTATAAATGACATACAATAAAGTGCACATTTTAAAATGTACAGTTTGATAAGTTAGACATATGTATACACCTGTGAAACAATCATCATAATCAAGGTAATGAGCATATCCATCACTCCCAAAAGTTTCCTCATGCCCATTTGTAATCCCTGCCTTTTGGCCTCCTTATCCTGCTCTTTGCCAGGCGAGCACTGCTCTCTGTCACTGTAGATTAGTGTGCAGATTCCTTAAATGCTTAAAGCTCTCCTTGGATCTGTTCTTTAAATGTGTTCTCCAGGAGTAGGTAACATTTACCTAAGTTCCTAACACACATATGCTCTTACCTAATATTTTATACAAACAGGAACCTCTCATGTTCATTTTGAAGCACTCTTACTGTTAACTGGCAATTTTATAGCAAAAGCTAATGAAAGTAGAAGCATGAGTTGACTCCTTATTGGTCGACAGTGTTTAGGCTTGAAAATACGAGTTTTGTGTGGCCAGCCAACAAGGTTTGAAGAAGGGGTTCAGCAGAAGAATATCTAAATGTTAATGAACTTGTTATCTTTCTCTGTTTAGAGAAGGATATTTATCTTTCCAAATCATTTTTTAAATATTTTTTCTTATCAGACATTCCAGAATTTTTTGAGACAATTTCTCCTTGTTAGATATTTAGGTTGAATCTGATGTTTTTGATAGTCATACAACAACTTTCTAGCACAACCTTACTGTCCATTGAGGACTATTAAAGGAATTGACTTGCATAAGATAGATAGGACCCTGCCTTTAGGAATTTACCTGACAGTGGAAGACAGAATGAATGAGCAAACCAGTGAATGAAGCCGTGTAGATTTCTAATCAGCACCATGAGGGAAATAAATAGGGGAAATGTGATAGAGTGCTTGGGCCTGAGGGGTGGGGAAGATGGCCTGCTGCTTTAGAGGGGCGGGTTAGGAAGACTTCTCTACAAAAGTAACCTGAGAGATGAGAAAAGCTACAGGAAGATACCCATTGGAAGAGGGCATGACAAGAGCAAAGGCTCTGTCTGACAGTACAGGATTATATTTTTTTCCTAGAGTAGCAGTTAATTAAAGATAAAATTTTTTAGATCATTCTTAATGTTCTTTTTATAAACAAATTGAAAGAAGAGAGATATTTCCAAATTTATAAATGCTATGTGAAGAGGGATATATACAGTGAGTATACTGAATGGATAAGTTCCTTGGGCAGCAATAATAAAATGCAACTAATGAAAAAATAATGAAAGGGGTAGCTATATAAGATGATGGATAAAAAGTTGGGGGTCTTTAGGAAACAGAAAAGCTGAGAAAATTTATTCAGTCAGTCAGCAAGTATTGAGAATCCACCATGTGCAAGACAATGTTGTAGGAATGTAAATAAAACAGTTAAAGACACATCCCTAACAGGGCTTGCATGAGACAGTGATCAAAAATAAGGCCTTTGCTGGTGGCACAGTGGATAAGGCGCCAGCCTGCGAACCCAAAGGTCGCTGGTTTGATTCCTAGCCAGGGCACGTAACCAGATTGCAAGCCAGGTCTCCAGCCAGGTCCATAGCTGGAGGCTGGTGAAAGGCAGCGATACATTGATGTCTCTCTCCCTCTCTGCCCCTAGTTTGTCAAAAAATAAAACTACTAGGTAGATAATATTTGAAGAAAATAATTATTTCATATAATTATTATATTTTAATAGTTTTTAGATTATTTCCAACATATATTCTCCTGGTACTTGTAACATTCTGTCACATGTAGAAAAATCATTTAATGTACCTACATATTTAAATCATTTTTGTATATTTCCAAATTGTGTGCAGAAGATGAACTCATTCACTTCTGTGATTTATTTTTTTAAAGATTTTATTTCATTATTTTTAGAAAGAGGGGAAGGGAGAGAGGGAGAGAGACATCAGTGTATGGTTGCTTTTCACCTGCCTCCAGCCACAGACCTGACTGGAGACCTGGTTTGCAACCTTGTTATATGCCCTGGCTGGGAATCGAACCTGCGACCCTTGGGTTCGCAGACCAGCGCCTTATCCACTGTGCTACCAGCCAGGGTTCACTTGTGATTTTTAGCTGGCATCTATGTGTAGTTGATGCCCTTTCACAAAGAGTCTTGTTTCATACCATTTTTAGGTCTTAAATGGGGTGTCTGGGAAGCAAAGTTTAAATATAGAAGAGAGATTGCTCATCCCACTCCCACCTCCAGCCTGCCTCTTCTAATTTCATCATCCTACTTTTGTGTTGTCTCTTGTATATGCTCTATTATGGTCTCTTTTAGTACCTTATCTCTAAGGTTGGGACCAAAAACAGAAGTTGTATATGTAGTGCACAGAATTGTTATTTTGACTATAAAGCTAATAAACATGAGATACTTAGGAAAAAAAGTATAGGATAAATCCATGATAATTGGGTTCCTAATAAAATATTTCAATTTAACTATGATATCAGTGTTTTTTCTTACTATGTTTTCTTTGCTTTGTCAATCTTTTTTTTTTGGACTTTTTGCTGTAAATGTATGTTAATTGTATAAAATTTAGATCTCATAATTTGTTAAGTCTAAATAGATAAATAAGGATTTTAGGACTAAACGATGTTCTCTAATTCTGATGAACTGAGATTTAAAGGTTTATTTCCTTATGCCTTGTATCTTAAATTTTGTAAGATTACATCGAGTTTTTCTTTCAGTTCCTAATATTTATTTGTTAAATGAGTTAATAAGCTTTGTTATGGCTGTTCTATATAAAGGAACCTTTAAACTTTTCTCATATTTTCAGATGATTTTGTTTTTGTCTGTATTAATTTTATATTCTTGATATAAAGTGTGATATATATAATGGTTAATTAGGAAATGAAAAAGTTTGTTTATATGACTTTACAGATTGTAACTAATTTTACCTTTTTTTCTAGGTTTGTTAAAGTTTTGCACAGTAGGATTTTGCGGAATTGGCAGCCTCATTGATTTCATTCTTATTTCAATGCAGGTAAGTTAATTTTTTTGTTTGTTTGTTTAAAAAAAATTTTTTTTATTCATTATTTTTAGAGAGGGGAAAGGAGGTAGGAAGAAAGGGAGAGAAACATCAATGTATGGTTGCCTTTTACTTGCTTCCAGCTACAGACCTGGCTTGCAACCTGGTTATGTGCCCTGGCTGGGGAATCGAACCAGCAACCTTTGGGTTTGCAGGCCAGCTCCTTATCCACTGTGCTACCAGCCAGGGCGTAAGTTAGTTTTAATCTAGAAGATGAACTACGTTCACATTCAAATTTGAGTCTGTGATGTTCACCTGGTATATTTTAAATATATTAGGAAGCAGTTAAGAATGCTTTTTCTTCTGATGCTAGATCCAAAGAATAATGGCTATGTTTCCAAGTAGCATTTTACAACACTCTACCAATTAGTATTTCTGAAAGATACAATACCTTCATTAAAAAAAAGGATTCTCATGTTTATGAGTTTAGCTGAATTAAAAGAGCTTACTTCAGATAACTTCTCAGAATTTTTATAGTTTGTATTATGAATCTGTAAGAAAGATTGAGGCTATTTCTTAAACTTCCTATTTCTTTTCCTGATACAATCACATGGTCAATTAGTATAGTTGGATATTGATGGGCATTTTATATTTACATATGAACATATGGAGGCAGAAGCAAGATTTTCTTTTGTATTGGACAGGCACTCAGTATTTCCTTGGTTGCAAATTACAGAAACTGAAATCTAGGTAACTTAAGCCAAAATGAAAAGAGGAATGTCTGGGTTCTCTGTAGATAATTGAAGACTGGTGCTGGTCTTGGGCATAATCCAGTGATGTATCAGTACTCTCCTGATACTCATTTCTGCTTCTCTGCGCTAACCTCATTTTCTGCTGCTACAGTGGTGTGGAGGCAGGCAAAGTTTGTGAAATGCTTTGCTTAGGCATTTGAAAGTGCCACCAGATGTTTTTCGTTAAATTATATTGAACTGGTTGTGGTTAACTTATGAGGATTCTAAAGTTAGGGAAAGATGAATTTATCATAATAAATGTCACAAAACAGCATTTTAGTAAGCACTTATGGATCACCTAATAGCTTCAGCAAGTGTGTCAGTATGTATTTTGATCATCATCAGTTTTGCTCTTCTTTCTCATGCAGTATTTCCACCCCTCAATTTGGTCTGCTTGATGCTATCCTTATGCTTTAAAAGAAAGTCAAAATCTAGAAGACTTTTTAGTACCATACTGTGAGGAGGAGGCAGCATATGGACCAATGAGATACCAGAATTAAACAAGGAAAATATTTAGTTTTAAAGTTGGAATTTTCCTGTCTTTATTCCTAAACATATGCTTAACCAAATATCCTGCCTTCTTTGACTGTGGGACAGACAAGTAGGCATGAAGAGGCTAAGGTACTTGTACACATGTCTAGAAATGGGTTTCTCATTGTAAATGAGAATCCAAGGAATTTAATTTATTGGGATTCTTTAAGATATCCAGGATTTAGTGTCTTTGAAACTCAACCATTGAGTTAATATTTTCACACTGGTTCTTTCTTTGGTGATATCATTACTTTATAGCTTTATATCAAATTGTAGAGCCTATTTGATTTAGCCACTGCTTTCTGGTACATGTATACCTAAACTTTTCAGAACAAATAGTTCTTTTCTTGAAAATCTGTAATTGAGACTATTACATTAAAAAATTATTGAGGTAGATTTAGAATGTTTGAATTTCTGCAATATATTTCCCTAAATAAGACATTTTGATAGATATGGCTACTTGAGACTGCTCTCACATTGGGGAAAAGTAAGTCATTTTTTAAAGGCAGCCAATTAAGAACTGTAGCCTTATTCTAAATGTCATTTAACATACTTGCCATGTGATGTTGACCATATTTTTTTACAGCAAACTAAGTTTGTACTATAAATATCATAAACTATGTCACAAGTAAATTTTTGTCACAAATACATTTTTATAATTTCTCATGAACTTTGTACATTTTTCCTTTTTGGGGGGAGTTTATTCTACTTTCCTTCTTCACTCTCTCCACCCCTAATTTTTCTGGTGTTTTCGGGTTTTTTTTTTGGCCATTAAATATTATTCCCCAACGAATAGCACTATTTTTCTATTGGGCTATGATCCCAGTAACGTATTGTACATGAACTCAAGACCAATGAAAAGTACATTTTGCTTCACAGTGTTTACAACAAAAATCCAGGAAAACCTTCTTTATAAAAGAAAATGGGTCTAATTATTTTATCTTTGAACAAAAACAAAATAATGCACATATTGCTAAAGTAAGCTTTACATGTTGCTATATATACTAAAAGTGCTTTCATGAGTTCGTCTGTATGTTAATAAACTTGAGAAGTTTTTTTTCTTAAAAATATGCAAGTGATACTATATGAATAAATGGCATGAGACAATATATAGAGTCAATTCAGTTCTTTTGTGCAGTCAACAAAAAAATTAAATACATGCATAGTATAGTCTTTCAGTTATAGGTAACTATTGAATCTAACTACTACATATTTATTCCTAAGGCAGTTCTGAAGATTTCAAAACGTTCATCCTACCCTGGCTGGTGTGGCTCAGTTGAGTGTTGCGGGTTCTACTTGCAGTCAGGGCATGTGCCTGGCTCTGTGTTTTGTCAAGGCATGTGCGAGAGGCAGCTGATGAATGCTTTCCTTTCAAATCAGTGTTTCTTTCTCTCTCTTTCTCCCTCCCTTCCCCTCTCTCTAAAATAGGAAGGAAGGAATAAAGGAAGGAAGGAAAAAACACTCTATTTAAACCTCTTTCCTCATACAATCAGGACATTTTAAGTTATACCCAAACCACTGAATTGTACTTTGTCAAACAAAAGACAAGCAAGTTTCTTGTGTTATGTGGAGACAAGACAGCCGCAAAACAAAACGATGAAGATGGGGCAGTTTTAATGTAGAAAGTTGTTAGAAATATATTGGGTTATTTGTGACAGTTTTTAAAAATTTTATATATTAAAGAAATTACTGCCTTGGCTGGTAGCACAGTAGATAAGGTGCCAGCCTTCGAACCCAAAGGTCACTGGTTTGATTCCCAGTCAGGGCACATAACCAGGTGGGCAAGCCGGGTCTCCAGCCAGGTCTATAGTTGGAGGCAGGTGAAAGGCAACCATACGTTGATGTCTCTGTCCCTCTCTGCCTCTCTCCCTTCCCCTCTCTCTTAAAAAAAAAAAAAAAAAAAGAATTACTTTCATTTTTATTCCTATATTACAGAATAGATTTCCTTAAAGAAAGATTTCCTTTCCTAATGACAAAGCAAAAATTCAGTAAAGGTGTATAATCTGTAAGACATTGATGCATTTTATTAATTTATTAAATTTATAAAATATCTCATTAGTTTGATATTTAATATATGTAATTTACTTTAGCATTGGATTATATATTGCTTTTCTATTTTACATACCAAGTTGGACTTTCTATATGTAAATTTCTTAAGGAAAAAAATTTATTAATCATGTAACACACTAGGAGTATGCTAAACATAGAATATGCCCTCAAAAATTTTTGCTAATTTGAACTGAATGCAGAATATCTTGTGAAAAATATGGCTTTGTGTAATTTACAGAGAAGATGAGAAGCTAAAAATGGTAGTTTTAGATTTTTTAATTTGTGTTTAGAGAGAGGGGTAGGGAGGGAGAAAGAGAGGGAGAGAAACAGCAGTGTGGCATTGCCTTCTTCGCACTTGGGGACTTGGCCTTTAACCCAGACATGTGCCTTGACTGGGAATTAAATCAACAACTCTTTGGTTTGCAGGCAGGCAGGCGCTCAATCCACTTAGCCACATCAGCCAGGGGAAAGAGTGATAGTTTTTAAAAAAATAATTGCCTTTCTTTAGGACCTTAAAGTTCTAAATTTTATAGCGTCTCTTGAGAGGTGGGTAATGAATACAAATAAAAGTTAGAATGGTAAATTGTAAATATTAGGTTTTATGCCATCGGTGAAAATGAGTTCAGTGAGTACAATTAGGTATAATAAATTGAGATCCTTGCCCTAAAAAAACTTAAAATCTAACTCCCAAAAGTGGTCTGATGATAAGATTTTACTTATTATTAGAAATAGAATATTTCCTCGGGAACTGCAGATTTAAAATAAGAGTTACCTTGATTTTATCTTGTTTAACTACTTTGAATTTTACTTAAATCTTTAAAAGCCTTTTCAGTTCAGAGCATAAATAAGGTTAGGATTAGAGCACACTTCTGTGTAAACTAATTTGTTTCAGCAAAGACATGGCCTACACCCTTGCCCTATTAAATACATGCTGTTGATCAAAAGAAGGACTAAATCTATTACCAGTACAGGAAAAGTTGGTCAAAGTCCTTGATAGTTCACTAGATGTAGAACAGCAATATATAAAAACCAGTTGACATTTTATAGATAGTGAGTCTTTCAAATAGCTCTGTGTATTATTTCTTTAACCCTGTGTGATTTATTGGGGAAAATAAACTGGAAAACCAAGGAGACTGACAATTTGTGTCATTGACCTTAATTAGGTGGATTTCACTTAGTTCACTTATCCTGTGGGCAGATTTTTACTTAATGAAATAAAGGAATGTTCAATAAACAAAGAGTATTTTAGACTGGTTCTGAGACTAATCCTAAAGCTGTGTTTTTTCCAGGAGATATAATGTTGAGTATTACTCACTTCTTGGGGAATGATGTTTATGTTGTTCATTACGGATTAATGCTAGCTAACCAGTCTTTAAATCAAATGAAGTTACGGGTTCTGAATGCCTGAATTTTCTCACTGTGTAGGAATTTTGATACCTAATTAAAATGTGCCTAATCACATGGTTTTAATGGCCTCATATTAAAATTAAACAAACCAGTATTCAGCTCTGGAAACAAAAATGTAATTTGACTTTTAAGAAAATATGCATTTATTTGGGGGGAATTGGATGGACACATATATCATTATCCTCTAGTTGCAGACAGCTGAGTCATTTTAGTTTCTTCACCAGGTTAGTAGGTCTTCAGGAGATGATCTGATCTCACCAGTGTTAATATTTGAATTCTTCATACAGAGAAACTCCTAAATGGACTAGCTAGGAAAGGGCCACATTGTTGGAGTGTATAAAGTATTATTTTTGTCATTTTACATTTTAATTCATTCATATCATTTTCAATTTATAAGATACTGAGTTACCTAGGCAGTGTGACTTCAGTGACATTGCAAAGCCATTAAATGGACTGTCATATCTGTTGCTAAAGTTTAGGTGTTGAGGTGATTATTGGTAACTTCATTTTTCATTTGATTTATTATTATTACAATGCTACTTAAATATTTACAAATAAAAATATATTCTCAACAAAATCAAAACTATAAATTATAAATATAGTTTTATATAAGTATATTTATATTTATATAAGTATATAAATATACTTCAGCATCACTGAAGTAAGTTCTTTCTGTATGGTAAATATATGTATTATAATATTTGCCATTTTAACTTTTTTTAAGTATACAGTTAATTCACTGGCATTAATCACATTCAGAATGTTGTACAACTGTCACCTCTATCCCTTTCTAAAACTTTTTCATTACCCCCAACAGAAACTCTGTAACTATTAAGCAATAACTTGCCACCCCCTCTCCTGCTAGTTCCTGTTATCTGTAATCTATTTTTTGTGTCTATGACCTTGCCTATTCTAGATATTTTATGTGTGGAATCATACAATATTTGTTCTATTATGTTTGATTTATTTCACTTTGCATAATATTTGCAAGGTTCATTGATATTGTGGCATATATCAGAACTTTATTCCTTTGTATGACTGAATAATATTCCATTGTGTGTGTGTATATATATATATATATATATATATGTGTGTGTGTGTGTGTGTGTGTACCATATTCTGTTAACTATTTTTTCTGTTGGACATTTTCCCCCCACATTTTGGCTGTTGTAAATAATGTTGATATTAATATTTGTGTACATATATCTGTTTTAAGTCTCTGGTTCTTTTGGCATATACCTGGGAGAAGATATATTTTTAATAAAGCCAAGAAAAATATATCTTCATAACCTTAGATGAGGTAAGCCTTGTTAAACAAAATCACAAAAACATAAATCATAAAGAAAAAAATTGAATTGATTACATTAAATTATATTTTTAAAGGGTACTATAGAGTAAGTTGAATAAATAGGTACTGGCAACAGGAGTTGATATGTAGAATACAAATAATTTCTGCAAATCAGTAAGAAAATGATAGACTGAAAGTGAAATGAGCATAGTAAACTAATAGGTGATTCTCAGAATCACCCAGATAACTAACACATGAGTAAAGAGATATACTTCTAGGTGTTTACTCCCCAAAACTCATACACTTGTCAACAAGGGGACATGCACAAAGATGTCTGTTCACAGCATTGTTTGTGGTAACAGTAAGTTGGGATCAACACAGGCAGGTACGCTAATAGAATTTATGCATCCTCTGTAATACTAGGTAGCAGTTCCTACACTTACATAGATATACAGGTGCAAGAAAATGTCTTAAAATCATAGTGTACTATGAAAATAGTTTAAAACCAAACAAAGTCAACAATAATATTGCTCAGATAAGTTAAAATTACATATTCAAAGAGCATCATGTGTTTTTCAAGAATAATTTATGTATCCGAGTCATATACCAAATTCAGTGCATTTGTGTGGGTACCTATCAGTGGGTGGGTGTTATAGAGAATTAAGAGTGGAGATTAAAGAAAAGATCAGAAAAACAACAGGAAATTAGGTGACCACTTCTTAACATTCTTGACCTTAATATGTATTCCTAAAGTTTCCTAATTTACTCTTCTTTCTATAGACTTTGCATCTACAGAGAAAACTACCCCTTACATAAACATTCAAGATGATTTGCATTTAAGCCACAAATAAAATTTCATAGTGAAAACAATAAAAAATGATATGAAGAAATTAAATTTCATCCAGTCCTTTCAAACCACCAACCATCCTCATAGAAGGAGGGTGTGGTAGGACAAAAGATACCCATGTCAAATCCCTGAAATTTGTCAATATTACCTTATTTGGAAAAAAGGCCTTTGCAGATATGATTAAGTTAAGAATCTTGACCAGATTATCCTGGATTATCAGGTTGGGCCCTAAATTTAACTGAAGTGTCCTGATAGGAGAAAAGGAGGGAAAAGAAACAGACACTGAAAAGAAGAATGTATGAAGACCGAGGCAGAGGGTGGATATGGCCCCAAACCACAGAATGCCATGGAGTGGTGACTGCTTCCAATATAAGCAGCTTCTATTAGCTTCTGCCCTATAATCTCTGTAGGGCATGTGGCCTTGCCTACAACTTGATTTTAGACTTTTGGCCTCCAAAACTGTTGAAAGAGTAAATTTCTATTGTGTTAATCCACTGAGTTTAGTTGCAGGAAACTAATATAGAGGGATGTGAAGTTGTTTGCTTTTGGCTTGAGGGATTCTTACACTAACAACATTGACAGCCATTGTACAAAATAGTTTCCCATAGTGCAGAGAGGTCCTCCTGTTTCCCCTCTTGTAGGATGAAGACCTGTAGCAACCTCTTAGTTCATTAATTGGAGTGAAGTGCGTAAATGGTTTTTTCTTCTCTCCATAGATTTCAGAAACTGCTCCAGTTCATCAAATGGAAATACTTGATGTATACTATTTGGCTTCAGGCTCTTTTTAGAGAAATCGACTCATAATTTTAAGTTCCATACTTTGTCATCAGTGAGCAAATGGACATAGGCACATTTAATGGAGTAAAAAATTAGGGGTTATTCTTAGGGATTTATAATTTACAATTATATACTCATAATAAGGGGATTTATATACATAAGATACTTAAAAACAGGCTGTTTTTTATTTTGCTGGGAGAATATGGATTTGAATAATGAAAGCTTTACAAGGTGATAGATAGTTTTCTTTAAAATTAAGAGGGGGTTCCTGGCTGCTGTGGCTCAGTGGATTGGCTCCAGCCTGCGAACCCAAAGGTCGCTGGTTCGATTCCCCAGTCAGGGCACATAACCTGGTTGCAAGCCAGGTCTCCAGCCTTAGCTGGAAGCAGGTAGGTGAAAGGCAACCATACATTGATGCTTCTCTCCCTTTCTTCCTTCCTGCCCCTCTCTCTGAAAATAATGAATTGAATCTTTTTTTTTTTTTTTTTTTTTAAGTTAAGAGGGGGAACACATTCTTCTTCATTGGGCAGGTTCACAGAAACATACATTGAGCCCTGGCTGGTGTGGCGTAGTGGATTGAGCATTGTGAATCAAAAGGTCTCAGGTTCGATTCCCAGTCAGGGCACATGCCTGGATTGTGGTCCAGGACCCTATTTGGAGGTTTGCGGCAAGCATTGCCCTTTTTCTCTCTCAGCAATGTTTCCCTCCCTTTCTTTCACCCTCCTTTCCCCTCTCTAAAGTAAATAAAAAGTAAAATCTGTTTTTAAAAGTACCTTGTCTACCTTATAGAGGTGTTTGCATTTAAATATAATTATGCAAGATCTTAAAAAGAACCATGTAGTACAGCTTATTCTTCTGTTCCTCATTATATGAGTAAGAAATGCTAAAGAGAGGATTAACCTTATAACTAGTTATTGACAACTTTTTCTTCAGGTTTTCCTTTTAGTCTAGTGTTTTACCACACTGACTTAACTTGATTGTTTTTGCGGCAGCTCTTTGAATTGTTTTAGCAAAGAATAGCAACTGGCACTGGTTTGTAGGAGGCATTAAAGACAGGTGAATGATCAGTTGTTGCCTACAAGTAACCTCAACTTAAATTGCCTTTAATGATAAAGTAATTTATTATATTGTATACTGAGAATCTGGAGCTGGGTAGTTCTAAGATCTGTTCATTTAGAGCTGAAGGATATTATAAAGGACTCAAATCTGTCCTTCCTTCCTTCCTTCCTTCTTTCTTTCTCTTTGCCATCTTTAGGTTCTTTGGTTAGCATCACTTTCTTACCTAGTTACTTTCAGAGTAAAGTAACTCCTACATATCTTCTTAAGGGCAAGTAGTCCCACCAAACTTGTCTGAGGGAATTGGCCAGTATTTCATTACATGCCCAGGCTGAACCAGCCTTCCAAAAGAGGACTGGAATTACCGTGATGGAACTAGTTGTTGAGGAACCAGAGTCACGTAGTTTGAGGGGAAAGAAATGCTGTTCTAAGGCTGCTCAACTAGAGACAAAATTTCATTACCTGTATTTACCAGGTAATGAAACTAAACTTGGAGGGTGTCTTCTCTACAGGATGGGGGAAACAAAACAAAAATAATCCTTATTTTTCTACATGTTAACTGCTAACTTAGCAAGATTGTAACGTATCTGGGCCCTAATCAGTTTTCAGTTAAATAGTTACGTTTCCTCAGAGAGTCAAGTGTGCCTCCAGTGAGCTTATAGAAATGCATGATAATAAAAGGTCACCCTATATTTACCTTATTGCCAACTTCTGAATATCATTTTTGTTTGTTTGTTTTAAACAGGAGTGAGATTGTCAAAGAAGATGGCATAAAAAGGAAAAGATAATGGGATAGTCAGTAGTCCCAGTTCCAACCTATGCATGTATTCAAAATTAGGCAATTTTATTACCATTTGATTTGACCCATACATATATATATATATATTGGCTGGGGTTTATGTGTGTGTTTGTTTTTGTTTCCCTTATACAGTCTGAAAACATGTTATTTCTAGTCACCAATTCTTTTCTTTCCTGGGTTAATTCTCAGCTTAGTTTCCTCTGTGACTTTGGCCACTAAAAAAAATGTTAATTTTTACATAAATTCATAAATGCCATAAATAAATTAGTTTCTTTAATCTTCAGAAAGTAAGTCAAAGTATAGTACTCAGCATGGTATCTAGCACATAAATGCTCTGTGTTATTTGATTAACATTTATAGTTCACTAGAATAAACTCTCTGTTGGCAGAGTGTGTCCTGAGTAGTGTTATGTGTATAATACCTAGCACAGTTTCTGGAATATTATAGGAAATAAGTGTTTGTAGAGTAGTTTTAAAAACAAAATTCATTTAGAAAATGAAGAATACTGTGTAGCAGTGTTCATCAAATTAGTTATATAAATCCTACAAGAATATTTTTTAAATTTCTATCCTCTGCACATTTTTAACTTGACATTTAAGTTTCCATCATAAAGTTAAACAGCTGCAAGGCCCTAGCTGGTGGCACAGTGGATAAGACGCCAGCCTGCAAACCCAAAGGTCTCTGGTTTGATTCCCAGTCATGGCACATAACCAGGTTGCAAGCCAGGTCTGTAGCTAGAGGCAGGTGAAAGGCAACAACCATACATTGATGTTTCTCTCCCTCTCTGCCTCTCTTCCTTCTCCTTTCTTTAGAAATAATAAATTAAAAAATCTTAAATTTAAATAGCTGCAAAGGATATAATTTTTAGTTGGCAAATATTGACATATTTAAATAAAACTTAACAATTTTTAAATATAAATACCAGTAGAGTTTTAGATAACATCCTTATTTAAAAAGACACAAATGAACTCTTTACTAACCATTATAAATTTTACATTGTTTCTTTTTCCTCCTGAATTTTTATTGCTATTTTTATTCTCCTACAGAATTTTATGTTAATATAAAATATGCTTGAAAATCTTATACTGATCATCTTAGTAAAATTAAGAGGTTTTAAATTTTCTGTGCTCTCTGTATTGAGCTGTCATTGTGATTATTAATGAAATACAATTGATCAAAGCAGCATAAATGTTTCAAATTTTAACAATTTTTAAGCAAAAAAATAGTAAAATAACATGGCAGAGTATATTTTTGGACTCTTGATTTTAGGAGATTTCCCCAAGTCCAGTATTTTGAATTATCTCTTTGGCACATCAGGGGTTTTTATACCTCAAGGCAATGTGCCTTCATAAGACTCAGGATATGCTTTGATGGGAGGTGTCCTTACTGGTGTCAAGTTAGAGATAGGGCCACAGTGAAAAGAAAGTGGGAAGGGGAACTAGCATAATGCCTTCACCATGGCTGGTGTTTCAGGGGATTGGTTTTACATACATACGTGAATTAAGAATCTCAAAATTCAAGGCCCTGGCTGGTGTTACGGTGGATAAGGCGCTGGCCTGCTAACCCAAAGGTTGCTGGTTCGATTCCCCAGCCAGGACACATAACCAGGTTGCAAGCCAGGTCTCCAGCCAGGTCTGTAGCTGGAGGCAGGTGAAAGGCAACCACACACTGATGTTTCTCTCTCTCTCTCTGACTCTCTTCCTTCCCCTCTCTGGACATAAATAAAATCTTTAGAAAAAAAGAAAAGAATCTCAAAATTTATTTCCTTAAAACTATCTGGGCTCTCATCACCTTGGTTAATCTTTGTGTCCTCTAAGGCTGCAATTTGAAGATTGCTGCTTTAAAGGGTCATTTATAGAGATCATGCTAACTACGTTGTCAAAAATATGATTAAGGGAACAAGATGATTCTAAGGAGCTCCCCCCACCCCTAGTCACACTACCGTATTTCCCACAGGGAGCCTGGCCTGGCCAGTCATGGTCATGTTCATTCTGCTCCCTTAGATCCAGTAATTTGTCCAGCAACAGGCACAAACACCAAGCAGATCAATCAAAGTCCTTCCTTGGAACTGGTATAAAAACACCGAGGAAGGAAGTTTTTCTTTTTTCCTATTGGGATCTGCTGAGCTGTGGATTTGTGAACCTGGAGACTCTAGCAGCCGGTAGGGAGCACCTCCGCAGGAGGAGGGCAGGCGGAGCTGAGCCAGGGGCAGGCGCCGGGCCAGGGCCCAGCCGAGGCCCTTCCTCGTGGGCCTCAGAATTTCAACCCCGGAGCCTGGTGACTGCAGCCCGTTCGTCGCTCTGATCTTCCCCAGTAGCTTTTTCAGATACGTGAATCGCTAAGTTACCTTTTTTTTTTTTTTTTTGCTTGAGTTACAGTTGTATGATTGGTGTTGCTAAAATAATTTTATTAATTGGTAAAAATAAAGTGTTGTGAAAATGAGTAATTTTGAAAATTTTCTTTTCTAGATTGTTGGACCTTCAGATGGAAGCAGTTACATTATAGATTATTATGGAACCAGACTTATAAGACTGAGTATTACTAATGAGACATTTAGAAAAACACAGTTATATCCATAAATATTTTTAAAAAGCAACAGTAAGTGATATGTTTATATCCTCTTACTATCTTATGTTATCTGTGTAAAATTATGAGAATTTGAAAACTGTAGGAGACTGAAGAGATCATTTAGTGTTGTAAACCTCACATTTTGCTCCTCAGGAAACATGGGTCTGCATATACCTGAAATATCTCTCATCTTGTATAAAGCATTTTCCTGTATCTCATGACTCCTACAGTTCTCAATTCAGACTCTCTTTCTTCACAGTGAATATGGTTAAAGGACAAAGTTGACAGGAAAAATGTAACATCGAAACTAAGATATTCTGTAGTATCATAGGATAATTATGATGAATGTGTGTGTTGTAGTTAATAAAGCTTATCTTTTTTGCTGTCTCACTCTCTCCTGTGATCTTGAAACCTCTTTCTATTCTTCCCCTTTCCTAAACCTGAAAGTTGATAAGAGTCAAGAGTCTCGACCCTGCTACTATTAAGTACTTGTTCTAACCTAAAGTTTGGACATGCCCATGAAAATTATTAATTGGCCTCAGCTTTAAATAGGTGATACACTTGGAGAAGTCAGAGGTATCATTAGTCTTCCTGATTCAACTCTGCTTCTCTAGGACTCTGCTTCTGTAATACTGTAAGGTTTTTATTTCCATGACTGTACATTAGTCTATTCTAATAAGTAATCTTCCAGTAATGCTAGATTTTTCTCAAGAAAGTAATTTCCTGGTATAACCATTCTCTGTAATGGGGAAGTCCTCTATAACATGAAGAGTGCGGGATACTTCTAGGCGATTGTTCACTTTGAACGACCTAGCAGGTTTTAGAGATACGGCAGAGGGAAAGACAGGCTTTGGCCACGGCCATGGTCCTAGGGGTTTCAGTTGGCTCTGTCTTAGAGAGTGCTTCTAGAGGCCAGGAGGGAACAGACATTTATTTTTATTGCTGTTGTCATGTATAAATGGGATATGAAGTATAATTTTGTCCTTAAGGTAGAGGTAGATTTTTTTCTTTTTTTCAGTAAAATTATGGACTATGCTTTATAGGTGTTATCTTAATGTTTGAATAGTAATAGGTCCTGGCAAGATCTGAGGAATTTATTCAACTGATTTTCCAAAAAGTGTTTCAGATCTTTTCTTATAAATTGTTAAAGTCTTTGGCTTTAAAATTGAAATGAAGCTCAGAGATCCATCTGCCTCTTCTTAACCAAGGAACCACAGACTGAGACTAAGACATGATCGGTGTAATCAGTGTGAGACTGAAAATTGCTTCTAGATCTCTGTGAGTTCCATGGGTTGCTGTCCATTCCTCCCTACCCCAGCCCCCAGCAACTATAGTGTTTTGTATTAAGCATCTTTATTTTGGAACTTACTACTCTTTATGAGAAGGATTGAGTAGTTTCACATAACTTTATTTTCATACTGTAAATCGTTGTGTTCCATTCAAAAGTATATAGATTATTTTCAAACCATAATGTGTAAAGATTAAGCAAATGTAATTTGAAAAATAGTTCTGTTCTTTATAGCCTATTATTAATTGGGATTTCAAATTAAATTTGAAACTTAAAACCCAAAAGGCTTGTTGAGAAGGCAGATCTTTGTACTGTCATTCATATGATTTCTCTATAGTGTATACAGATGGGCTCCAAGAGTAAGAAAAAAATGTTTTTAACTGAGTGAAGCATTACATTACAGTGTGCATCTGTAGTAACCTGATTAGACTCTTTTAACATAGTGTGGTTTCATATACTTCTTTTTTCTGTTTTAGGATTGGGCCTTGCTGATTTTAATAGTGAGCTCTCAGTATGTGGACTTCCAGATTTTCTTTTCTTCACATACCATTTTATGGATTCTGTATAATTTTTTGTTGTTGATAATGTTTTTGTTTTAGTTGAAAGCATTTTATTCTGAGATGTATTTAACAAGACTTTCTTTGAGAGCTGTGTAACACTAGTCTTGCTTAGGCTACTGCCTCTATGAGATAGATAGCTTTTACCCCGATATTCTTTCATGTGTTTTCCGAAGGCAAGTGACACTTGTCTTTTTTTTTTTTTTTCCCTGAAAAATAAAGTGACTTACATTTTTTAGTGCTTTATTATTAACGCATTTTTGACCGGCAGTTTCATACAAAAGCTACTGCCCGTGCAAACACAAGTTAACTCGTGCAGCACACTACATCCATCTGTTCATTAAGAAACCTTAAATGTTGAACGTAGCTTGTCTTCTGCATTTTGATCCTTCAAAGCATTTAATCCATGGTGTGAACAAATACCATTTATATTGCCTGGGGTGCAGTCTAGTGTGTGACAACCCACCTGGTTTTCTGTAGCTTTCAGATCTGTCTTTGCCTTCCTATCCAAGGAGCTAAAGATCATCAGGGAGTCTGAAACCTTGAGGCAACATGGATACTCCTGGCATTGATTCAGGCCTCTGAAGTGTGAACTTTTTCCTTTTTGCTTTAGAATGATGCAGTAGCTTTTGAAAGACCAGATGCTGACTCATCTAGCTCAATGCAGTTACATTTGAAGGTGGATGGACAAGGTGGGAACACCGAGCGGATGATTAATGTCTTCCATCTGTTAGCACTGCCAGGCAGATGCTGGACAAGTGCCCCAGGTGATGCACCCGTGTCTGAAGGAAGCAGCACCTGCACATTAGCACTGGTTTTCCGCCTGCGTTGGAAGGGTTTTAAGAAGATGAAAATACATGAAATGTTATGACCCCATAATTCTTTTATGTACTTTGTTTATTTACAGGCACACCAATTTCAAAATTACTGGGGTCAGGCTCCTCAAAAGTAAAAACCATAATTTTTTTAATTACTCATTTTGCTCAAAAGTATATGTGTTGTCCAGTTAGATTCATAACATGTTAGTCATTCAATAACAGATTCTCCAGTTGGTGGGAGATTTAAGTATTGATACATGAAATGAATTTGGGTGCCTCCTAATATACATTAGGAATGGTCTCTTTGCTTTATTCATTAATTAAAATGCTGAGGGTCTCCCATGTGGGAGGGAGGCGCTGTTCTAGGGACTAGGGTGCAGCAGTGTACAAAACACCACACCCTTTGCCCGTAAGGAACGTATATTTTCTTGCACTTTTTCAGGGATAGTTTGGCTGCAGTTAAACTAGCATTTTCTAGACTCTTGGTTGCAAACAGTGCTTTGAGGTTTCTTCAGGATCACCTAACCCAGGATTTTAGAAGTCCTTAAATTTTCATAGCCATGTAAGTTCAATTATGTAAGAAATACTTGCAGTCAAATCTCAAAAAGTAGTGTTCATTCTTGCATAATTATTACAGTTAGTAACATGGCCATGTGGGAAGTTGTTTCAAAGCAAGTGCTTCTCAAAGTAAACACTTGAATATGCTCTAGTTCTCTGGGCCATTGATAATCTCTAGAAATAAAGTTTCTTCACACAATATACTCTTACACCTTTAGACTTTACTTTCACTGTAATACTCTAAATTTATATGGCAGTTAATAATTTAGATTAACAGAAAAAAATTTTTTCAGTTTGCCTAATTTCCTATTGCCTAATATATGTAATTAACATGTTTTTGTCTTATTATTTATTTTTTATGTGAATGAATTTAATGCATGTGAAGGCAGGGATTTTTGTTTGTTATTTTACTTTCATAGAACACTTTTATTTCTCCATTTAGTGTGTGGGAGCATAAATTATATGTTAAGGCCCTCAGTATGAGATATTTTATATGATAACCCTGCTTTTAAAGAAGTGGCCACATGTGAGGTGGATTAGTGGAGTCATTACTCCTAAGCTCTCTAGGGTGGGATAGAATAGAGTCTTTTAATTCTACAGAAACAGTTAGTGTTTCTGTAGACACATTTACAGATGGTACTGCTTTAGCCTGAAAGAATTAATACAATTTCCAAAAGTACCTCTTTACTCAGGAAAATTTTTTACCTACACTCTATTAAACTAAAGGATCTCTTTAAGACTTCAAAGATGCTATTATGTCCGTGGCCAGCATTTGTTCATGGGACTGGTAGGACCATAAAAAACACTAGTTTGGGGTTATGTTTTTGTTGTATAAAAAAATTTTGTGTCTTTTTCCCTTATTTTAATCGAGATGCTTACAACTAAGTTAAGTATTATAAGATGAATAGGCAGCTAGGAAGCTAGAATAGATCCAATAGCAAGAAGGAAAATTAGTTCTTCAATTCTACAAATCTAAGATACTTGTTCCTCTTCCTCAGATACCTTAAATGTAGAAACCCCCAAGGTTCTGGTACCTTTCCTCTCCCTTTCTCTCATTAAATCACATTCATTTTGCATTTTTCTATGTATAAAATTCAAGCTTAATGCAGAAATTTTTGGAAAACACCAAAATGTGCAAAGTGAAAAACAAAACTCATTTCACAGCTCAAAGATAATGTTTTATGTTTGTCTTAATACCTTTTCCATGCATGAATGCACACTTTTCTTCACAAAAATGATATACACATTGTTCTGTAGCCCACTTCTTTGAATTGTAAAGATTTTTCTATTTCAATAAATATTTTTTACAAAATTATTTTTAATGCCTTCAGAGTGTTTCATGTCTGTATCATAATTTATTTACATAATTCCTTGTTATTAGGTATTTAAGTTATCTCAGTAAATGAACAACATGTGTTTCTGATGTTTTCTCTAGAATTGTCATTCTTATTAAAAAACTGATCATGTATTAAAGTTTTTGATACATACCTACAATCTTAGTTAACCAGGATAATGGAGAAAGAATAGTCAGCCTAAACCCACATTCAAACCAAACCAGGCATTGAGTCAGCTCTCAAATACCTTGTTCAGATGAACGGTGGATGTGACACTGCAGGGACCCGCCACTGCCCCTGCTGTGCAGTCAGGGCACTGCTCCTTCACGCCAACTGCTGCCCCTTGCACCCAGGCGCTGGAGAACGAAGCTTTGAGAACAGGCTAGCTGCTGGAGAAAGGGTGCTGTTTATGAGTATGGGGAATGATAGCAAATCTGCTATTTTCCTACAAGAGGTCAAATAGTTGACCAAATTATGTAAATGCCCTCCAGCAAGCTTCAAGAAAAGAGAAAAGGGTTTTAAGGAATAAGGAAAATCTCCCTTGCTGAGAAGGAAAAGGAGGTGGGTAGATTTGGAAAATGAGAAAAGTTAATTAAGAATGAATAAAACAATTCTGAATGGCACTGAGTACCCAAGTGAGCCCTGGAATAAGCCTTGGTTAGGGAGCTAATCAGCAAGTGTTAGTTATTCATTCCTGCATCTTTCTAAATAGAGCCTAATATTTTTTAAAACTTTTTTGAATAAGATTTTATTTATTTTTAGAGAGAGGGAGAGAGACATCAACGTATGGTTGCCTTTCACCTGCCTCCAGCTACATACCTGGCTTGCAACCTGGTTATGTGCCCTAACTGGGGAATCGAACCAGTGACCTTTGGGTTCGCAGGCCGGTGCCTTATCTACTGTGCCACCAGCCAGGGCAAGCCTAATATTTTAATTCTTAATAAATGTAGCAATGCTTTTAAGTCATTGTCTGATGAAGAATGTTATTTGCTTTCCTAGAAAATAGATATTTTCAAGAAAAAAATATTAAGGCTTAATCTCTTAAAATTTCTAGATTTTTAACTTTTTAGAAATTTGAAATTTTCTTTTACTATTCTCCATGTGAAAGATGTTATGTTAAGCTCAGTATATATTTTAAATGATAAAATTCTTGCAGTGTGCCCTGGCTGGTGGCATAGTGGTTAAGGTGCCAGCCTGCAAACCCAAAGGTTCGCTGGTTCAATTCTTCAACCAGGGCACATAGCCAGGTTGCAAGCCAAGTCTCCAGCCAGGTCTGTAGCTGGAGGGAGGCGAAAGACAACCATACATTGATTTCTGTCTCCCTCTCTGCCTCTCTCCCCCTCTCTCTCTGAAAAATAATAAAAACTTTTTTAAAATTATCGCATTTCTGTAGAATCCTTATAAAGCATTCATATCATTATCCCCACTTTACAGATAAGGAAATTGAGTCCCATAACGATTGATTAACTTGTCCAAGGTCATTTGGTGAAGCCAGGATTTAAACCCAGATCTTACTAGCACCAGCACTCACTGCTTTAAGACTCTCCTATGTAAAAGAAGGCTGCTCCTATGTTGCAGATCTTGTTTTTGTTGCTTTTTAATCTCAAATTCAGTGGAGGTGTTTATCTAATAAATTTAGAAATGTTGCTATGCGGCAACTAATCAGTCTACTTGCAGCCTAAATTAAGGTTAATTGCAGCAATCACTATGCACACAACAGAATGTTGCTTTTAACTTGTCAGCGTTATCAGAATATGCCAAGCATGTGGAGATTAAAACTTGAAAAATGATTAAGGTTAGAGCTATTTGGATTGCTTATGCCAAAGGAAAATATTGTGTTTACTAGAACTCTTTAGAAAGCGTGTAGTGTTTGGAACTTCAAACCATGTGAGCTAAATTTTAACAGGGGTGGGCAAAAGGAGTTTTACAGTTTGTACGGAAAAAGACATGCAGGTTATGATTAGTACAATAGCTTTATTTACTCAAAATGTCACTCACTGCTGTAAACCTACTTCTGCCCACCCCTGTGTTAGCCCTGACCATCCTTTTGGTGCCTGAAACATGATAGTACTCAAAATATAGTCCCACTAACCCCAGGTGGCGCAGTTGGTTAGAGCATCATCTGGTACATGAAAAGGTGGGTTCAATTCTTAGCCAGGGTACACACCTAGGATGCAGGCTCTATCCTTGATCAGGGCGTGATGGGAGGCAGCCCATCAATGTTTCTCTCCCCTCCTCTCTCAAAATCAATAAGCATATCCTCAGATGCAGGTTAAAATAATAGCCCCGCTAGAATGGGTTAACAGGACTGTGAATAAGTTTGAGATAAAGTAGCCTGCTTTGGATAATTTAGGAGTTGACATCCAAACATGATTTTAACCCTAATTACTGTCTTTAGGAGGTAAGGGAGGAAATGAACCTTGTTGATTTATTCAAGGTCTTGATGGTCCCAGTGCTCGGAACAGTGCCTAGTACAGTGTAAGAATTTTATATAAGCACTAAATTTTTACCTTGGAATGGGTGGGTGCTAGAGGTGGTGGATGCAAAAAGACTAGCAAGCGAGTTATTAGAAACAGGAAGGAGGTGGGTGGTAGGTACAGAGACTACTAAATTACCTTGTGTCCTATGTATCTGCCTGACCCGATTACCTCAATTCCTCCTCCCAGTCACCGAGTTAGGCCGGGAAATAGGCTACCCTTTTAGTGATTAAAGGTCTTTTCTGCTATAGGTATAGATTGCTAGCCTTTAGGATGTTAGCGGGAAGCTTTAGTTAAATACTTGCTCCTCTGTAGAACTCAGGCTAGTTTCTGATTCAACTTCTTACTAGCCACCCCACCATCCAATTGTACCTACGGCTACATAGGGTTATACTTACGCTTATGGACTTCAAGGTCCCACAGATCTGCCGCTTATTATGGGCAAGCTCTTAGAATCTTAGATTCCTCATTTCTTAAATGGAAATACTTATCTTTTTCATATGGTCATTGTAGGATTAAATGAAATAAGATGTTTCACATTGTGTTGTACATGATATATATTTAATAAATCAGATTTTATTTTTTAATTCCTTTTAAGATTTAAATTTTTTTTTATTATTTTTAGAGAGAGGGGAAGGGAGAGAGGCAGAGAGGGAGAGAAACATCAATGTATGGTTGCTTTTCACCTGCCTCCAGCTACGGATCTGGCTGGAGACCAGGCTTGCAACCTGGTTATGTGCCCTGGCTGGGAATTGAACCAGCGACCAACCTTTGGGTTCGCAGGCTGGTGCCTTATCCAGTCTGCCACCAGCCAGGGTAAACCAGATGACTTAAAAAATGATTTCTATATTTCTCATTTCACGTGCTCAGTACTGTCATTTGTGTATCCTTATTTGATACTCAGACTATGGGTTAGATAAATAACCTGACTATGTTTACACAGTCAGGGGTGAAGTCGGAGCTTGAAACCAGGCCTATGACTCCTCCTGCTCTCATTCAGTCACTACAATGTAGTGTCCCCATTAAATCCTGTGTGTGTGGACAACTGGCCATAGATCTAAACCACTATTTTATAACTGCCTTATGGGAGTTTTTATATTAAATTACAAAGGCCTAATGACTTATAAAAAGAGTACATTGAAGTGTACATAAAATGCCCAAATCTTAAGTGTAAAACTCAGTGAATATTTACATGTGTAAACATCCAGTTAACCACCACCCAATTCAAGATAAAGAACATTTCTAGCACTCCAGAAAGTTCCCTTGTACTCCCAGTCAGTACCCAACTTCATAGATACCCACTCCTGTACGACTTTCACCATAAATTAATTTTGCCTGTTTTTGAACTTCATATGAATGGAATCATGGTATTCTCTCTTCTGTGATTGGCTCCTGGGGAGGAATAGGGAGGGGTTGTAGGAGGAGGTTTCCCGGGGCAACCGTAAACAGCCTAGGACAGAATTGGCTAAAAACCTGATCACGCCGGGCTGGTGGCTCAGTGGATAAAGCTGGTTTGATTCCCAGCCTGGGCACATAACCAGATTTCAAGCCAGGTCTCCAGCCAGGTCTGTGGCTGGAGGCAGGTGAAAGGCAACCATACATTGATGTTTCTCTCCCTCTCTCCCTTACCCTCTCTCTAAAAATAATAAAATCTTAAAAAAAAAAAAAGCTGATCACCTCCAGAAAGCATGAAATTATGGGCCAGAAGATTTAAAATAAAAGGAGAACAGAGGCAGGCTCTTGTCCTCTCTTCTTTGAGGACTCCTGGATGGCCATGCTACAGCCTGCCTGCATTTCCCAAAAGATGGTAATTTGGATGCATTTTGGATGGGAGAAAAAACTCCAGGTGCAGTTTGGATCAAGCTGGC
Organism: Noctilio leporinus; assembly: GCA_004026585.1. NCBI lineage: Eukaryota > Metazoa > Chordata > Mammalia > Chiroptera > Noctilionidae > Noctilio > Noctilio leporinus. The sequence continues at coordinate 98,980 of PVIW01001131.1, forward strand.
CTGGCCAAGGGTGGCTGGGTTATTCTTGTTTGGATGTTCTAGAGGGGACCAACTCTGAAGCAGAAGACTACCATTCTTCCAAAATTGTGTAGCTTTTTATATTTTAGGTTGTTTTAGTTTGTAAACTAATTCTATAGAAACACACTAATTAAAACCTTCCCCTCCCAGATGCCCTATGGGCTATTCCCCAGAACCTGGGAATGTGTTACTTCACATGACAATAAGGGCTTTGCATAGGTGGGTCAACATCTTAAAATGGGAAGATTGTCCTGGATTATGCAGGTGACTCAATACAATCACAACAGTCTGTATAAGGGAAAGAGGGAGGCAGTAGAATCAGAGATGAGGTGACTGAAGCAGAGGTCACAGAGGAGATATTCACAGATTCTATGCTATTGGCTTGGAAGGAATGCAGCCACGAGCCAAGGAACGTAGTGGACTCTGGAAACTAGAACAACAAGGAAAGACATTCTCTAGAGCCTCTGGAGGAACATGACTCTGTTCACAGCTTGATTTTAGCCTAGTAATACCCATTTCAGCTTAGTAACCTCCAGAATGGTAAGATTATGGTAATTTGTTACAGCACCAATAGGAAAAGAATACAGTTATTATGTTCAAAGCGAGTTATTTACAAACAGCATATTATTGGATCATCCCTTTTCCCCATTCTGCTTAACCTCTTTCAATTAGGATGTTTAGACTATCTGCTCCTTAATTATTGATAAATTAGGGCTAAGTTTGCTATTCTATTACTTGCTTTCTATTTTTTCAGTCTGATTCTCTTTCTCTTTCTCTTTTTTTGACTCCTGGGTATTATCTGAACATTTTTTTTAAATGTGATTTCCTCACTGGGGTGACCAGTGGGCCTTGCTCAGGGGATCTAGTGCAAGGGCTTGATGGAGGGTCCCTTAGGCACACCAGTGGGGCCACTGAGGAGGTCAGGTCATCTGGCTTTGTGCCTCTGCTGATGGGGTTCTGCTGCCCAGAGCAGGGAGTTTCACCCCAAGCTTCCCCAAGAAATGGGACGAATGCTTTCTGAGTCACTCGGAGTCAGTCAGTGGTGGTCGTGGTCCTGGAGGTGGCAAGAAGGGTGACATAGGCAAGAAAAGAAATGTGAACCCCCTGTACCAACCAGAGTGGGAAAATGATGAAAACAAAGGAACCAAATTTTGCCAGCAAACTGCTACTCTGTGCTAGTTAAAACTGAAGCCAGAGGGAATGAAAGACTTATCTTCTCATGGAGGAAGAATCCGTTAGAAACCAGGAACAGTGCTGTTGAATGTATCACCCTGTGTAATTTTCTTTAGTGGTTGCCCTTGACAATATGGGGATATAACATGTCTACTGGTGTCAACATTTTACCACTTTGAGTGAAGTGTTGAAAGCTTATTTCCCTTTAGGTTTCTTTAGTTTTCCCACTTTTAAAATAGTACAGCACCAAGAGGAAACTAAGATCAGCCTCAAGACCTCATTTCACATATGGTTACTCATGGGCTTGGGAGTTAAACTTGCTGGGTTCAGATTCTACCCTCTGCTTTTAATGTTCTGTGTGACCTTGAAGAAGACACTTCACCCTGTGAGCCTCAGTTTTCCTCCTCTATAAATTGGGGATGAAGTTATAAAAAAAAACAAAACAAAACAAAAAAAAACTACCCATTAAAGCCATTTCTATTTTCCTCAAGACAAATATGCAACATTTTCAAAATTGTTCTTGTCATCATTAAAATAAATATAATAGGCTTTTCACCCTGGCTGGTGTGGCTCAGTGGATTGAGTGCTGGCCTGCAAACCAAAGGGTCACCAGTATATTTCTTAGTTGGAACACATGCCTGGATTGTGGGCCAGGTCCCCAGTTGGGGGTGCATAAGAGGCAACACACATTGATGTTTCTCTTCCCCCCTTTCTCCTCCCCTTCCCCTCTCTCTAAAAATAAAATAGATAAAATCTTTTAAAAAAATAATAGGCTTTTGTGTCTAGAGCAGTTTTAGGTATGCAGAAGAATTGAGAGGGAGGTACATAGATTTCTTATACACCTCTTGTCCCCACACATGCATTGCCTCGTCCATAGTTCACATTAGGGTTCACTCTCAGTGTTGTACATTCTATGGGTTTGAACAGATATATAATGACATGCGCCCACCATTAGAGTACCATACTATTTTGCAGACCTGAAAATCCTGTATTCCACCTGATCATCCCTTTCTTCCCCTAACCCCAAGTGACCATTGATCATTTTATTGTCACCATAGTTTTGCCTTTTCCAGAATGGCATATACTTGGAATCATACTATAGGTAGCCTTTTCACATTGGCTTCTTTCACTTAGTAATAGGAATTTAAGTTTCCTCCATGTCTTTCCATGGCTTGATAGCTTATTTCTAGATCTGAGTAGTATTGCCTTGTATGGACGTACAAGCTATTATCCAGCTATTTATCTACTGAAGGACATTGTGTTTGTTTCCAAGTTTCTCTAATTTTGAGGAAAGCAGCTATAAACATTATTGTGAAGGTTTCTGTGTGGACTAAAGTTTTCAAAACCTCTGGGTAAATACCAAGGAGCATGATTGCCAGGCTGTGTGGTAAGGGTGTACTAAGTTTTATAAGAAACCATTCAACTATCTTCCAAAGTTGTGTATCATTTTACATTGGTACCAGCAATGAATGAGAGTTCCTGTTGGCCCACATCCTCCTGAGCATTCCGTGTTTTCAGTGTTTTGGATTTTGGCCATTATAATAGGTGTGTAGTGTTATCTCATTATTGTAATTTGCATTTCTCTGATGACCATATGATATGAAACAGCTTTTTGTATGATTATCTGCCATCTGCTTATCTCTTTTGGTGAAGTGTCCATTAAGGTTTTTGGCCCATTTTTAAATTGGGTCATTGATCTTCTTATTGTTGAGTTTTAAGGATTCTTTGTATATTTTGGATAACAGTCTTATGTCAGATGTGTCATTTTTTTTTTTTTTTGAAGATTTTTATTTATTATTTTAAAAATATTTTATTATTTGTAGAGAGAGGGTAAGGGAAAGAGGCATAGGGAGAGAGACATTAATGTATGGTTGCCTTTCACCTGCCTCCAGCTAAGGACCTGGCTGGAGACCTGGCTTGCAACCTGGTTATGTTGCCCTGGCTAGGAATCGAACCAGCGACCTTTGGGTTTGCAGGCCGGCACCTTACCCTCTGCCACCAACCAGGGCCTCTATTTATTATTTTTAGAGAGAGGGGAAGGGAGAGAGGCAGAGAGGGAGAGAAACATCAGTGTGTGGTTGCCTTTCACCTTTCACCTGCCTCCAGCTATGAATCTGTCTGGTGACCTGGCTTGCAACCTGGTTACATGCCCTGGCTAGGAATCAAACCAGTGACCTTTGGCTTCTCAGACTGGTCGGATGTGTCTTATGTGAATACTTTCTCCCTGTCTGTAGCTTGTTTTCTTATTCTCTTGAAAGTGTCTTTCAGGGAAGAAATTTTTAATTTTAATGAAGTCCAGCTTATCAATTATTTCTTTCATGGATTGTGTCTTCGGTGTTGTATCTGACAAGTCATTGCCAAATCTAAGGTCATCTAAATTTTCTCCTATGTTATCTTCTAGGAGTTTTATTTATTGATTTGAGAGGGAGAAAGAGAGAGAAAGACTGATTCTATTATCCCATTTATTTATGCATCTATTGGTTTCTTCCTGTATATGCCCTGACTAGAACCTACAACCCTGGTGCATTGGGATGATGCTTCTTCAACCAACTGAGCTACCTGTCCAGGTTCTAGAGGTTTTCATTTTACATTTAGCTCTGCGGTTCATTTTAAGTAAATTTTGTGAAAGGGGTAAGGTCTGTGTCACAATTAAATTTTTGACCATGGCTTTCATATTGTTCCAGCACCATTTGTAGAAAACTCATCTTTACTTTAAAACCTACTTCTCCTGTATTCCTTATGACAGGAAACAACAATACAACCACCAGGAAGAAAGAAATCGGAAGTTATCTTTGATGCTCTCTCTTCTCTACCTTCAATGGATCACTGAGCTTTTAAGTTCTACTTGATAAATACTGTGAGAGCATTACTTCATCCTCACTGCAATTTCTCCTGTCCTGTGATAAACTCCTGCTGTCTAGCCGGCCGGGTCCCTCTTTCCTCTCACTTCACCTGTCCGACTTCCACTAAAATGATCTTCCTGAAAAACAAATCTGATCATCTCTATCCTCTTAAAATTCTCCAGGAGCTTTCTCTTTCATTTAAGATTAATCAAACCCCATGGACATGGACAACAGGTGGGATTGACTTTGGGTGGGTGGGGAGGGGGACAGAGGGGAGCAAAAAGGGGATGGATGTAATACAACAACAATAAAATTAAAAAAAAAAAAAAAAAGATTAATCAAACCTCTTTTCCTGGACCAAAAAGCTTACCCTGATTGAGTCCTGCTACCACCAATCACCTTCCCTCCCCCATCACAGTCCAGATTTGTAGGGTGACCCCTTGAGAGGATAGGCATATGTCCTGATCCTTCTTATCCGGACACCTTTGCTTACTGCGGTGCCTGTTCTGAAATACTCTGGACACCCACTTCTAAGTACCTTTACAGGTTTTTGAAGACATGGCTGTAGGTTAGAAGCCTGATCAGGTCTCGGGTGGCTAAAATGAGAGCATCTGCAGGAATGTGCCCTACTGGGGGCTCCTGGGGAGAATCCATTTCCTTGTCTTTTCCAGTCTCTCTTAAAATTGAGTTAAATGCCACTGTTCTACTTTTCTGTTGAACCCTGTGCTTGCCCTAGCACAGCACAGATGGTTATCATTGTGATGATTTCTTTCAAAAACACTACTACTACTACTACTTAAGGGAATTGATTTTGGTTTTACGGCGATACGTTATAAACAAACTAAAATGAAGAAAAGTAAGGTAACAGGCATCTGTGCACTCAGCACCGAGGTTAAGTACGTTGGTGATTTTCCATATTTGTTTCAGATTTCTCTTTTCCCTCTTGGGAAATGAAAGGTATGACATAACTAAAGCTCCAGCTGCCCCAAGGCTTTCTCCACCTTCCATCCTTAAAGGTGAACACTAACCTGAAGTTGGTGTGGAAAAGACTTCACTCATCCATCTCCTTCACGAAACAGTTGGCACCATGCGGGCAGGCAGGGAGGATGGGTTGTTTTCCTGTGATCTCTCTATTGCCGGGCTTAGAACAAGGCATGTCAATCAATGGTTGCGGAACAGCTGGCTTGATTGCTTTCAACTTGTCACCTTCCGAAGCAGCTCTTTCTGTTTATTTTGTGTGTGTGTTTCGTTTTTTTAGACAGCTCTGCCTGTCATTCAGACTCTAATGGAAATTTGCTCCTTCTCAGAGAAAGGCCGAGATGATGGTAGGGGCAAAAGGAAACAAAGGACAGAGCAAGAATTTCTGGAATTACACTTAACTGGCTACGTGCCTCTCAGCAATTATTTAATCTCTCTGGATGTTTAATTTCCTCTTTTGTAAAAATGAGGCTAATAACACTCATTTAGCAGAGGTTTTGTGAGGATTAAATGAAATAACAAATGTGAATGTTCCCTTTATGGTAGAATAGGTGCTCGATAAATGTTACCATTCCCATAAAATAATTAAGCTTTTTATCTTCTCATTTTTCTTCCTCGGATTGCCCCCTTCACAGGCTTTGAATTTTCTTTGCACATTTTCATGCTCATTCACACCAGGGCTCCTTCCCTCATCACATTTCCCTAACCTGGAAGGAAGCTCCACTGTGCACTGCTTGTTTGTAGGCAAATACTTTCAAAGTTCTGCTCTTTCCTATCCTAAATATCCCAGCTTTCTGGTCCTCTTTCCTTTGTTAAATGCAGGTCATAAGTTATTTCATATGTGTGATATATTCTCTCTAACACAGCATTTATGTTAAAATGATCATTCTCATGCTATTGGTAACTCCCTTGAAGGCCAGGACTCTGTCTGATAGTTTTCTATCATTTTCCATACTTAGCACTAGCATGGAAGAGAGTATGATATGGACTCACATTGCCAGAGTTCAAATCCTTGTTCTGCCACTTGCTAACAATGGAATGCTGAGCAAGTAACTTAACTTTCCTAGGCCTCCATTTCCTTAGCTGTAAATTAGAAGTAACAATAATACCTATCTTATGATATAAGAGTAAGATTTGTTCTGAGAATTAATAAGAATTGTCCATAAAGCATTTTGTACTGTGCTTCTCCCTAAGGGCTCAATAAATGCTGGCTGTCATTATGATTACTATTCATTAAATAATACACTTCAATGTCAGTTATATCTCAACACAAAAAAAACCTTGTTATTGGGCTTATTAATGTTAATGTATTAGTTTTCTATTGCTACTCTGACAAATTACCACAAACTTCTGTCTTAACACAATGCACATTTGTTCTCTTACAGTTCTGGAGGTCAGAAGTGCACATGGGTTTTAGTGGGTTGAAATCCTGGTCAGTAGGTTTGTTTTTCTGGAGGATCTGGTAGGAATCTGTCTCTTCCCAACTACTAGATTTTGCTCATACTCCTTGGCTTATGGTTCTGTATCGCTCTGATCTTGTTGTCCATCTCCTTCTCTGGCTCTGATGCTCCTTGGGCCTACCCAGGTAGTGCAGATTAATCTCCCTATCCCAAGATTTTTTATTTTATTTTATTTTATTGTTGTATTACTTCCATCCCCTTTTTGCTCTCCTCTGCCCCCTCCCCACCTACCCATTCCCCCCAAAGTCAATCCCACCTGTTGTCCATGTCCATGGTTTCTTTATACTAGGTTCTTGTCTAAACTGCTCCTCTTCCTTGCTTCTGCCTCCCTCTTCCCCCAATCCCCTTCCCCCTGACCACTGAAGGCCTATTCACTGTATTCATATATCTGGTTCTGTTTTGTTTGTTGTTAGTTTTGTTCATTATTATCCTGTAATGGGTGAGATCATATGGTATTTGTCCTTCACTGACTGGTTATTTCACTAAGCATAATACTTTCTAGTTCCATCCATGTTGTTGCAAAGGTTAGGAGTTCCTTCTTTCTTTCTACTGTGTAGTATTCCATTGTGTAAATGTACCAAAGTTTTTGGATCCAATCATCCACTGATGGGCACTTAGGCTGTTTCCAGCACTTGGCTATTATAAATAGCGCTGCTATGAACATAGGGGTACATAGGTTTTTATGAATTGGTGTTTCAGGATTCTTTGGGTATAGTCCAAGTAGTGGGATTGCTGGATCAAAAGACAGTTCCATTTTTAGTTTTTTGAGGAAACTCCATACTGTTTTCCACAGTGGCTGAATCAGCCTGCATTCCCACCAACAATGCACGAGGGTTCCCTTTGCCCTTCATTCTCGTCAACACTTGTTGATTTGTTGATAATTGCCATTCTGACAGGTGTGAGGTGGTATCTTATTGTGGTTTTACTTTGCATCTCTCTGATGACTAATGATGTTGAACATTCTTTCATATGCCTCTGGGCCCTTTGTATATCTTCCTCAGCCAAGATTCTTAATCACATCTATAAAGTCCCTCTGCCACATAAAACAATATATTCAAAGGTTCTGGGGATTATGATGTAGGCATCTTGGTATTTATTTTGCTTATACACCAATAGAGTAAAACTCAGTCATTCACTTAACAAACGTTTACTCATCACCTACTCTATTCCAGTCCTTGTTTTAGTCCCTGGGATGGCAAACACAAATTAATAATATATTCCCTTCACATTGCTCTTAGTGTACTGAAGAAACTGTATTGACAGTTGATCTATCTTATGATAATACTTCCCAAAATGTGGAGGGAAATGAGGATATTTCACATTTAACAGTGATCCAAAGCTTAGTGCCATTTTGACTGGTGGAGAAGTGGACAATGAATGCAACATAGTACTTGTTGGGTTATGTGTATCTTACACTTGGGTGTGTGAATGCACATCAGTGTAAGTTGAGGTATTCTTAAAATTGTTCCCCTAATAAGAAACCACTAGAAAACAGACACACTTTTCACGAGAGAAAGAGAACATGAAAGGACAATATTGTCTTATATTTTCTATTTAGCTCAAAGGTTACAAGGGTTAGGGAGAAAGGTTTACTTTGGGCATTACCTACACAATAAAGTAAGCTTATTTCATTTACCTTTTACCCATTAGAAAAACACTGATCTTTTTGTTTGTTCTTGTTCTTTTTTTTTTCACATTCATGCTTTCAATGACTGATTGCTAGGATCATCGGGGACATTATCACATCCTATTCACGGAATAGAAAACGGAGCCATAAACACGGGAACAGGAAGCACCTGCCAGGATTCTTAGAGATGTGGTTGGCAAGGCAAAATTCAAGAAAAGAGAACACACTGAAAATAGTATTTCCAAGTATCAAGTCAATCATGTCTTTATTTCTGTTCTGTTCTCAGAAATAAAGAAAAATATTCTTTTCTAGACCCCATATTTCCTATCTAGTAATAGTCTATCTGACTCCTTTGAACCCAAACTTCCCTTCCAGCCTTTTTTTCCCCTTTCCATAGTCTTCCTCCTATATAACTACTAAGAAGTGTCCTGGCAACACCAGAAGGACTGAAGCTAGAAAGGTTTTCCTTCTTTCCAAGTACCTCACAACATGTCACATTTTTTTGTTGGTTGAGACATGGGCTTGTTTGTACTTTGTCTTCCTTATCTCTAAAAGGACTGTAAATAGCTGGAATGGCCTTTTAAAAATGCAGGAAGTTCAATTTAGCTGCCTTTCTGAGAACTTTGTGAGTCACTTTGGATTGTGGAGATCACACAGGCCATTTTGTGAAGGTTACATTAACCTTGTCTAATTTGATGAATATTTATTGGGTACTGACTTAGTGAAAGATAGGTGCAGCAAAGCAGGTTGTGGGGAAAGGAATTGACACCCACTGAGCTTCAGTACATACATGCCCTGTAATCTTTTATGCTTATTTAATTTGCCTAAGAGGTGTAAGTCATCATACTCAGAGATTTTCAGTATGGCAGAATGCTTCTTCTTCCATTCCAGCTCCAATAGTCTGCCTGCAGCACTGTGTTGAGGATTATGAAGCTGAGCTCAAGTATGATGGGAAAGCATGTGACAACAATAAATAATATCTGCTATAAGCATGATAATGGTGAGATATGCCATGTAAACTTTCATGTGCTCATTAAAATCCTACTGAATACCAACCATGTCCTGAGCACGGTGAAGTCATATGTGAATGTAAATGCAACAATACAAGGCACTAGGTGACTAATGCCGGTAGATGACTGCATGCTCCCGATACTGGAGAAATGTAGAGAAGTCGCTCTGCAGTGGTCAAGGAGTCATCAAGGAACAGCTGCTATGCGAAATGAGCCTTGTGTATCAATTTAGGTTTCATCAGAGAAGCAGAACCACTGTGAGTGTTAGGGAATTAGGGATTTATTATAGCAATTAGATATTACATAATTGTGAGAGGACCTGGGGTAATAAGATCCAGAAAGGAGAGCTAAAGGATCAGACACGAAATCACTAACTAACCCCCTCGGAAACACTGGCACTGGTAGATTAGCAAACATTTGCAAGGGACATCTGAAAAGCCAGGTGTATTTAGCTGTTGAGATGGGGCCACCAATGGGAGCTAATGGAGCAGCCCCCAGAAGGCTGTTGACTCTGCACCTGGCAGGGGCCTGGGGCACTGGTCATCAGGACCAGCACCAGGGAAGCAGAGCAGGGGAGAGGGAAGACAAGCTTGAATCGACTTGCACCTTTGTTTTTTGTCTCTCACTACATCCTCTCAGGACTTCAAACTTCCAGAACTCTCTTGGTCTACTCTAACCTGGAAATGATATCCTGGAAAATATCATAGCTAAGTTGACATGGTTCAAAACATTACACCTCAAAGAATGGAACAAATGTGCATAAGAGAAAAAGGAGTGAACCTGGTATTTGGGGAAGGCTTGTGAGCAAAGATTTGGAGGCAGAAATAAATAAGGTAGCATCTAGGAAACCATAGAGAGATGGGCCTGGGTAAAGTGAAGGTCTCATATGGGAGAAAAGTGGAAGATAAGGCTAGTAACCAAGGTTAGAATCATTAACTTTTGGAAGGACTTGAATATCAGACTAAAATGTTTGGTCAGCTCTTGATCCATTTCTTGAAAAATAGTAGACACTTCCAATTGGAACAATGGGTTAGTTGGATTTCTTCCCTAAATTCAATTCAGCCAACATTTAAGTTCCTTCTCAGTGTAAGCTCCTCATGGGCACACTATTGCTGTCCTCTCAAATTCTGAAATATGGCTGCACCTGATAATACTGGTCTGAGTGGCATTCCCAAGTCACTTCTTTCTCTGGCAATTTTTTAGAATGGTTTGTGCTCACCTTTAACTTCATGCCATGATGTCCTTATTTCAAAGCAAAGGTACTTTACTAGCTAAATGCGTGGGAAAAAAAAACCCAATATGCAGATTAAATTGGCTGAACCCTCCACATTTTTGTTGAAGCAATGTTATTTCGGAATTCTTAAAAATGTTGATACATGATTCAGATTAGCTTGTCTTGGGTCATACATGAACTCTGTGCTAGTAAAGTGTAGTATAGCTAAGCACCCATCATGCCTCTTGTTTGGCATACATGATCTCATTTAACCTCACAAAAGCCTTAAAAGGTAAGTACTGTTATTGGCCTAATTTTATGGAAAGAAAAGCCAGACTTAATGAGATTCAGTACCTTTCCTGGGATTATATAACTAGTAAGAGACTGAGCTAGAATCCACTCTTCTTTACCACTCCAGTAAATGAACAGCCAAATATTCTATAGTTTGGCAACTGTTGACTCCTCCCTATGACTCAGGAAGAATAAACTATCTAAGATATATTGCTCATTGTCTTAATAGATACAAGTTGAAGACAAAACATCTGTGGGATGACATCTGCAAAGAGCAAAGTGAAACCTTTGAAGTCTTTAGGCTGCTCTCCAACAGTGCAAGTTGGCATATAACCATTTCCTCTGGAATCCAACATGCAGGCACCTGCGTGTCAAACCACTCCTTGTGATATTTGAATAGTGTGAAGCCCCTGAACGTATTACTGAATGATGTGGACATGCTGCCATTTCTGCTCAATGAGCAGCATAATGAGGGTCTCATGATGTGATTGATGTGTGTGTGTGAGAAAGAGCATTGACTCTTTACAGAGTAAGAACTGAACTGAAACCAAGGACATTACCTGATCCTTGAAGGGTTGGTCATGAAGTCAGTAACATTTCCTTCGTTTCACTTCTACTTTACCACTTCCTGCTGCCCCGATCCTTACTGCAGCTCGACAGACTTGGGATTCTTTGACACAGTGCCTGTTAGCGTCACTTTGCTGCATCTAGTGTGAGATTTCAACATCGCTCCCTAGTAATGGAGCAGTGCTGCTCCCTGTTACCTGTTACCCTCATAAGAGCTCAGAGAGGGAGACAAGGCTGGAACTACTCTTTCCCTTGTACAGAAGAGAAAACTAAGGCCAAGAAAGATGAAGACACTTGTCCAGCTAGTTAATGACAGAACCAAGACTAGTTCTTGTTTTTTCTGCTCTGCCACATAAATAATGTCAGTCCTGGGAAGGAAAGCACCATAGTGATGAGTCAGATTTTTTTTTCCTTTTTAATCACAATTCCCTATGCTGACATCCTACTTTCTTTTGGACCTATTTAAAATTAATTTGTGGATAGGGACATGAGGCTGTGTTGTTGAGGGGGAGGGAGTGGACGGGAATCCAAAGCACACAATCTTATGACCAATGGGCTGCCTGCTTTACAGCATAGGCTATCCAAACCAAATGTGACAAATGAGCAGAATCTCATAAGTATTCCAGCTCTTCACGTCCCTAGTTTGATTACATTGTACCGGATGGCATTTGGAACTCTGTTCAGGGTGCATAGAGCTGAATTATGCAATTTGCTGATATGCAATTAACTGGAGTAGCAACACATTCAATCTAATGGGGGCCAGACAGAAACTGCATAATTCTTGGGAGCACAAGCTGATTATGCACTTAAGTGGTATGCACTTAAGAGAAGTGCACCACATCTATCTGATCCCATTTCTTCCAATAGATTCTTCATGGCACTTTATTCTAGCCTTTCTGCTTTTATGGTCAAACGTATTCTAACCTGTATCCACTGGAAATGAAAACCTTACAGTTCCTATGTAGATTTGGAGTGCTTTTCTTTTAAAAGTCAGCCTTTAAAGATCTTAATTCTTGGATGCAAAAATGGATGGGCATTTGAGAAAGGGAAGGGGTGACTTTGGAGCTCAGGATATCTGGGTCTCAGAGACAGGGAACAATACCTGCATTGTGCACTTGAGGATGCTGCATTTTTAGTTTCTTTCTTTCTTTCCCCCTCTTCTTCTACTTCTTTTTTTTCTTGCTTAGGAAGTTGTGTTTCAAATGCAAACGTGAGGTGCATGAAAAGATTTCTTTCTAAAAGCAAAGGCCTTTGCAGTCAGTATTTTTTTTTTTTTAACTTGAAAATGGATATTGTAGAAAGGGGGCCCTTTTACGAGAAATTCCAATTAAATGACAGTTCATTGAGTATAGCCAGTTTTAAGTTTCTCTGATGATGATGGATCGCTCATTTAATTTGGCAGGTTTTACTGGTTTACTGGATGCTTGCTGTGTGCCCTGGGTTGACCTAAATCCTTTGGGGGACCCCAAGAAGTATGAAATATGACAGTCTGTCCTCAGCCTCCTTGGGAGGCCACGACTCATGCATACAAAGTAATTGAGGAACAATAAAATGCAGCATATGATTAGGTATCAAAAATGGTTGTTAACAAGCATGCAAGAAACCGAGAAGGGAGAAAATGAACTGGGCTGGAATTTTTCATCACTAGAGGGAGACAGAGGGAGAAGCAAATATGAGTGACTCACATACAGTATTAAACTGATGACAACTCTGTAAAGGTATGACTACCCCCAATTTACAGGTGAAGGAACTGAGGCTCAGGGAGGTTAAGAGGTTTGCCCACGAGCCACAGGTAGCAGGAAACAGAATTTAGCATCAGGCTTGCCTGTCTCCACACTCCTCCTTGGAGGTGTGCAAGTAGCAGACACTGGTACACAGGCTGTGGAGGCCTCAGAATTGACTGCAAGACTATCACGATTTCTCTCAGCCTTGGAGTCCTGTTGTCTGGGAGGCTTTTAAGGAATGGGTAAGAGTTGTTTCACTTTTGGGAGAACTCCTTCTCAACTCTCGATCAGTTGAATACATTTCAGTGAGTTCAGTAAAAGCAAGCAAACAAACAAAAAAGTGAGTGAAGATCAAGTAACTTGGTGTTTGGGGCTGTTGTGGTAGGCAAGGAAGAGAGAATGACAAAGATAAATGGTCACATTATCATCCAATCTCCTTTTCCTAAAGGAGAAGTTACTCAAGGCTCAGGAATGGGGATCCCTGGGTGGCTGGGCCTAGCTGAGACCTCATGGTCCCTATTATTTAGGTTTGCAACAAAAGCATTTTAAGGCTTTCTGCTACTCAATAATTTACTCTTCCCCTGTATTAGTTTTCTCCTACTATGCAAGAAATTATCACAAAGTTAGCAGCTTGAAACAGATCCTATCTTATAGTTTCTGTGGGTATGGAGTGCACACACAGGTTAGCTGGTTGATCTCACTTAGACTGGGATCCTAGTGTCACCCAGAGCTGCATTCTCATCTGGAGGTTCAATGAGGGAAGAATTACACTTAAGCTCGTGGTGTTGGCAGGATTCAGTTTGTTTGTTTGTTTTAACAAGGATTAAAAAACCCCACATTTTATTTAGTTATTTTTAGAAAAGGGGAAAAAGGGGAAAGGAGGGAGAAAGAGAGGAAGAGAAACATTAATGTGTGGTTGCCTCTTGCTTGCCCCCAACTGGGAACCTGGCCTGCACCCAGGCATGTGCCTTGACTGGGAATTGAACCAGTGACCCTTTGGTTTTCAGGCCAGCGCTCAATCCACTGAGCCACCCCAGCCATGGCAGAATTCAGTTTCTTGAAGCCATGCTATTTATGTTGGTTTCTTTCTTCAGTATCAGTTTGCTTTTGGAGAGCATTTCGCAGTTTGAAAGTGCTTTTTCATTTTAAAGTTAACCACAAACATGCTCCTACTATTCTCAGTAAGGATTCTACCATTCAAATAGTTATCCAAACCAAAATCCTGCAAGTCATCAGCAAGTCCTATGGGCCACACTGCCAAAATAAATCCTGAATCCAATAACTAGTTTCCATTTCACAGTTACCACCATCGTCCAAGCCACCTTCCTCTGTGGCCCAGCTTACTGCAGTGTTCTTCCTGCTGCTCTTACCACTTTCCCTCTGGTCCTCCCCACTCCATTCTCCACTGAGCCGCCAGGGTGGTCTATAATAGATGAAAATAAGATCCTGTCACTTCCTTACTCAGTCTTCCCATGACTCATGGTTATTATAGTAAAATCCAAATTCCAATCTCTTCATGATCTGGCCCCTGCTTACCTTTCTGATTTGATCTCCTACCACTCTTCCTCTTGGCTGGCATGCTTTGGCCACACTGGCCATTCTGTTCCTCAAACGTGCCATGGCTTTGTCTGCCTCACAGTCCTTAATCAGAAATATTAGATCACTTGACCCCATTAAGTGTATTGTTCAGTGTTTACACATGAGAGCTCCAAAATCTTGGACTATGTTTTATACATTTTTCTTGCCCCAGCATACTCTGGGGTATACAGTCCCTGAGAACGGGATAGAGTAGTGGTTGATGATTTAGAGTTCTGACTCTGCCATTTACTGTGTGACCCTGGGCAGGATATTCAACCTTTTTCAGGCACGAGCTTCTCTTATGTAAAATGGGAATAAAAATGGTAGATGCTTTGTAGGGTTATGAAGATCCACTCAACTGATATAGGCAAAACTCTTAGCTCAGTACTTGACACATATTGAGGCATTCTTCATTTTCTTTGCCTCCTTTTTCTCTTTGCAGGTGTTCAATTGATTTTTGAGCTAAATCATTACACTTTCTACAGTTTTCAAATTGTTTCAACTAGTCATCCTTTTTTTAATTTCCCTCCTACAAGTAAGACTTCTTTCTTTTCTTCAAACACAAATGTGGGTGGCATTTGTTCCATGCAGAAGAGCAATGTTGCCCAACTGAAAAAGGACATCCATTCTTTCTTCTAGCATCCTGGGAGCTTCATAGCCAAGAGTGAGGGCCCCAATGAAGGGGAAGAAGTGGCCAAGACTGGATATGGTTTTGCCTTCAATTTGGTAGCAGGAATATCCCAGGCCTTAGGCAGTTACCCATACTGCCATCTTCCCTCTAGCTTTCCCCTTCTACATCAACACAGTGCCTCTAATCAAAATCCTTCTGCCTTTGGATTTATTTCTTTCCCAAGCTTTCTGAAACCAGAAATGCAGCAATGAGAAGCAAGGTTGCTGAATATCAAACTGGAGTTAGACAGGCCTGTGTTCACATTCCTGGCTTTGCTACTTACTAGCTTTGTGACCTTGGGCAAGTTCTTTAACTTCTTGGTGCCTCTATTTCATCATTGGTAAAATATGAATAACGTCTCTCTCATGCTTTAGTGTTCTTATAAAGATTTAAGAGCTAATCTATCTATATTGATGAGTACTTAACAGGTGTCTAAAACATGTTCTTATTCTCTCCCATTTTCATGCCTCAACTAGAGGGATAGATTTAAATTTCCCTTCAAAAATAAGTCAAACTAATGGTCACAGCCGCTTTATTCATAATAGACAAAGGTTAGAAGCAGCCAAAATGATTTTCAATAGGTGAATAGATAAACTGTGTTTATGATGGAGTAGCCCTACTGGAATACCACTCAGCAATAAAAGGAATGAACTACATAAATGCACACTGCAACATGCAGAACCTAAAAAACATGCTGACCAGGTTCAAACAGGAAAAGTACACAGGAAATTTTCAAGCAATTGTCTCAGGATAATCCAAGAAAAAGTTCTGCTTTTTACTTTGCTCTTGTAATAATCTGGGCTTCTTTGCCTGAATACTTAAGGCTGATGCTTAAGTATTCTGTATCTGTGTCTGTGGAGAAACATGGTGAGTTACGGAGAGTTTGGAATTTCTAGATAAAATAAAAATGCTTATAAAATACATAAACACTTTGTAATTAGTTTCAGTGAGTCTCTTTCTTGTTTATTTTCTATATTTTTGTTTATTTTAATGTAAATATGCCATATTATATGTGCTGTTCTGCAGGTTGCTTTTTTCAGCTTCCAATATGCTTTGAAATTTTTTATGTCTGTACATATGTTAAGTTGAACCATATGAAATTGCTTTTTCTGTAGATCTAAACAGGAAAGAATTGGCAATTTCATATGGTTACCCTAATATACTCTGTTATTTTAGTGGGTACACAGTGTTGCACTCTATGGTTGTACCATAATTTAAAAAATCATTCCTCTGTTGGTGGACATTTGTTTCCATTTTATTTTGCTAATATAAACATATCTGTAATAAATACACATGTATGTATAATTTTGCATATATATACATTTCTTTGTGAATGTATAAATATATATCTTTGTGTGTGTCTATATATACACACCTTTTGTTTATATGTCTATCTTTGCATGTGTGTATACACATACACACATATAAAATCTTTGTATATATGTGCCAGTATTTCTGTGGATTGGATTGAATAGATTCCTAGACATGTAATGTCTGTGGTCAGGGGCTTTACACATTTTGAGAATTACTGCCAAAGTATCCTCTAACATGACTGTAATAATTCAACTCCAAGACTGTATTTTTCTTCCCACTTTCTCAATAATCTGGTGGGTGAATTCGCTTTTGAAGCGTTTTGAAATGTTATTTTATTCAGCAAATGATATAAGAAAGACCTACCTTATGCCCAGCTCTGTGCTAGGCCTGAGAAGTAAATATATACACATTTAATATGGTCATTGCCCTCACAGCATGTGTGTTCTGGTCAGTGAAACAAAGTTGATACACACACAGAGTGGCAATGATTTCATTGTCACAATTACCAATCACCTCTAGGAAGATTAACTGAAAATACACTAACTGGGGTCAGACAGAATAAGTGTCATTCCAGTTCCTCCATTTACTGTCTGTATGACCCTGAGTTTCTTTATTTGTTAAATGGAGATAATAGCAGTAGTGTCCCCATAGAGTGGTTGTGAAGATTAAATGCAGAGTGTCAAATAGAGTGCCCAGCCCTCAGCAAGGACTCCATGAATGTTAGCTACCAACATTGGCTTTCATTTCAAGAGTGCTTACCAGCTTCACACGCCTATTGTGATCCCACTTACAATGTGACATTAAGTGCTGGATATAAAAAGATATGTCTTATGTGATGTGTCTAGCCATGCAGAGACAGGGACTATCATTTCCCTCATTCCATATATTGTACTTCTATTAGTACAACCTGGTTGCTAAGGCTTCTGCTCTAAAGTTATGATATTCTAAGAACTGTAAACATTGTCTACACCCTCAAATAGGGTGCTTGCCCTTTGCTATTTAACAAAACCTTAATTTTTAAAAAGGTTTTATTCATTATTTTTAGAGAGAAGAGCCGGGAGGAAGGAAGAAAGGGAGGGAAGCATCAATGTATGGTTGCCTTTCACCTGCCTCCAGCTATGAACCTGGCTGGAGACCTGGCTTGCAACCTGGTTATGTGCCCTGGCTGGGAATCAAACCAGAGACCTTTGGGTTCGCAGTCTGGCGCCTTATCCACTGAGCCACCAGCCAGAGCAGACAAACCCCTATTTCTCTATTGAAAAATGGCCTTTTCAATGACCAGCAGTGTATATTTTAGAAGGAAGGTGATATGGGAGAACACTATAGATATTTTTATCCAAAATGGAACAGAACATAGTTAAGCCATGGAGATGTTTACCCAAAACAGGTAAATTCCCTTCATTTATTATTGATGATTCATAAAATACCGTTTTCTTCCAGATATGTAAATTTTGTGTTTACTGTGGTAGCATAAGCAGGTCGGGGGGGGGGAAGAGTGCGTGGTCCATTATGCATGGCCATGGATGTACTGTAGTTCATAAATGTACAGCTTCCTCCTCCAGCACCTTTGTTTAATCTGTTCCAATTAATGGTCTGCTGATGCTTAGGTGGCAGTAGCAATTGATGCTTAACAGAAACTGTGAGAAGAGATCAGAGAAATGTAAACAACTGACAATCTAACAAGAGGGTATTGTCCCCACAGGAAACACATTAGAAGGAAGGAATCTGGTACATACCAATAGCCTTTCTGAAGGAGGCAACTCCATTGGCTGCTAAGGATACCCGGACAGGGACAGGTCTGGATTGATATGTAGCAGCAAGGAAATGCTAAAGTGCCACTTAAAAGCAGGACTGTATCCATTCCAGCTGATTCAGACCCATCATTTTCTATGTTGGGATTCCATCTCATAATTGTTTGTAATCAGTAAGTGATTCATAGGTTATCTAGAGAGCCTTAACCTAGTTCGGGTCATTAGACTCCTTTGGCTGACTGATGAAAGTTCTAGTCCCTATCCCCAGTAAAAGAGCCCTAAGCATACATACTAAGAGTTTTGCATATAATCTCTGGGGCTTCAGAAATACCATGAGCCCTGGATTAAAAACCCTACTGGGTGTTTGTTTCCCGTTTTCTTTGCTCTTTACTCTCAGCAGTGACACTGGTAGTTTTTCCTTCTCAGGATGGATATGTACTGGTGTCCCCTGAGTCCCACAGTTCCTACCCTTCCTTCAAGCCCAGTTCTTGTTTACACCCTTCTGAGCTGGCAGGTGGAGTTGGTAACACTTGATTTAATGCCAATTAGACCTGTGCGGGAGGCAAAAAGAGGTTTACAGTTGTGAGCGTGTAAAACACAGAATTTATTCTTATATTATTATTTATGAATCACTGTATTATTTTCCATCCAGACAACTGCAAACCTGCTTTTGCCCCACCCCACATCTAGGATGTCATGAGCCTATCACTAACACAGCATTTATATTTTCATCCTTTCAACACATTTAATAATTGCCTACTATGTGCCAGGCACTGTTTCCAGACAATTTTGTGGTATATTAAAATCAGTATCATATGGTGCAGCTTGCCAACTTCCCCATAGACTGTGTGTCCTCAGAGGCAAGGATCAGACCTCCCAACTTGCCACTTCTTTTCTCTGCTGTATTCCCATTCATCCATCAAGGCTCAAATATCCTCTCTCCTGGGCTGGGTTAGATTATCTGGCATCTAGTGCTTACCACTGTTAGAACTCTTGCCATATTGTTTTGAAATTATCTGATCCCATGTCTGTCTCTCCAACTGTGCTCTCCTCCAGTGCATGGTCTTATGCCCAGTACAGAGGCTGGAAATAGTAAAGCTCAGGGAGCATTTGTTGAATCTCTCAGCTTTCTCTTACCTTTGGTCCTCCAAACATGCTATTCCCTCTGCCTGAAATATTCTTCCTTCTTTATTATTTGTAGGTTCCTATTGGCTTAAACACTTTCTCAGAAAAGCTTTTTTAAAAAAATTTCTAGGTGAAGTTAGGTCCCTTCCCAAAATGCTCCCCAAAATAACTCTGAACACCCTTTAACATTGCACTTAGTTGGAATTGATTGTTTAATATTTATATTTATTGCTAGAATAGCAACTGCATTAGGACAGAAGACGTGGTTGTCTTATTTACCTTTTCATAGCAAAGGACTAACACCTTGTATAATCCCTGGCTACTGAAAAAGTGGTTCATGGACCGGACAAACTGGCATTCCTTGGGAGAGTGCTAGAAAGGCAGCATCTCAGGCCTTATCCCAGACCTTCTGAACAAGAAGCCCAGGTAATTTACATACATACAGTCAGTTTTGAAGGGCAGTGGTCTAATACAAATGCATTCAATAATTATATGCCAAATGAATAGTAAGTGTTGAATGGAACAAAATGGAACCAATTCAGCCTTGGTTATCCCTATTGTCTAGCTCAAGGCCTAGCACAAAGTAAGCACTCAGAAAGTGAGGAGAAAATATCATTTTCCATTCATGTATAGTCACGGCAACTTTCTTCAACTGGTATATAAAACAAAATTGAGGGTTCCAAGTTTTATTCTGGCTTTTTTCTTATTGCTATAACTTCTGGCTCTGCACTGTATACATAGCAGGTACTCAATAGGGACTTGAAGCCAACCTGATACTTCAAGGTTAAGTAATCTACTGTCTACCAGATTGGATTCCAGCATGCCAGTTTGAAGAGTGGGGTGTGTGGGAAGTGACCAGGGACGTTGTCAGTTGCCTGGAGACCCTCAAGCCTGAAAAATGCGCTTGCTGTCTCCAGCCTCATTTCCATCAGGAATATCTCATCTAAGGCAACAAAATAGAGAGGCCATGGCAATGAGCACTTTTATTTCTGGTTTTCATTCTTTTCTCAGGACAATGTTTGGTATGAAGAGGCCTAATTATGCCACTTCCACAAGCAAAAACAGTGAAACAGATCCTTCTGAGTAGGATGTTTTAGTCTAATTACCCCTTCCAGATTTTCTCGAGGAGAAAACATTTGCGTTTTGGCTTTTGGTCTTAGTATTAGGACAACTTACAGACTGTGGGCAAAGGCTTTGTGAAAACAGGCATATTGATGCATAAGGTTAGGCTTTTTTCTTTCTTTAACTAGGTAAAAATAAAAATTTGGATTTAAAAATAACATTAATGCATTTGGAGAATAAGCTGACTGTTTTTGAAGTGTTGCCCTGAGTTAAACTGAGCAGAGGCTTCTTCTTCTTCTTCTTTTTTAATTTCAATATTATTTTATTTTAAAGCTTTTTTAAAATAAAAAATCAGGGCAGCAGAAGCTTCTTGAGCACCTCCTTAGTTTGGTGTTACCGATTCAATCACTGACATTCAGCAGCTCTAGTCTTCACTTTTTTTAAAAAGATTAAAAAATTTAAAATTATTTTTAGAGAGAGAGGAAGGGAGAGAGGCAGAGAGGGAGAGAGACATCAATGTGTGGTTGCCTTTCACATGCCTCCAGCAGGTCTGTAGACCTGGCTGGAGACCTGGCTTGCAACCTGGTTGTGTGCCCTGGCTGGGAATCAAACCAGCGACCTTTGGGTTTGCAGGCTGGTATCTTATCCACTGAGCCATACCAGCCAGGGCTTAGTCTTCATTTTTTAAATGTCTACATACTAAAATATCAACATTTAAAGATTATGGCCAAAATGTATGTTTTTTTTTTTTTTTAAGCAGTGAGAGCTTAGAAAGCAGAATTGGAACCCTGGACTCTTGGGGCCTTGGACTTCTGATTGTGAATCCCAAACTTCCCCAGTTTACAGATGATCCTGCAACGAAGGGTCACCCAGAGCCATAGGGGTACCCCTCAAACATCATCAGTATCTGAGTCTTCCTCCACTGCCTGATCCCAGAGAATGTTCCCCACCTCAGTTCCTATCAGATAGTCCTGGAAGTTCTCAAGGAGCTTTTCACATGTGCTTCACCTATGGATCTTTCATTTCTCGGTGGTACCCACCATTTTGGTCACTTTCTTTTCTAGCTCCTTGCCGTGAATCTTCTTTCATGACAAAATCAGTGCCCTGGGTCACCAAAGGTCAGCTAGTGGCAGGCCCACCAAGGCCCACAGCTGCTGACACCATACCTCTGTCAGTGCCTCCACCAATGCTCTTAGGGCCACCTACTCTGTCTACAGATACAATCCACTTTCCTCTCCTGCCTGTGGCCACAAGCCTCTGAGACAGAACCAGAGCACACACCTGGATCCAGTTAGCAATCTGTTCAGGAGCCAAGTAAACAAGGAATTTCTGAGTCACGGCTTTTCTATCCCTGACTTCATGTCTTCTGCTTGCAGCTACCTCTTCAGGCAGGAGGGGCCTAACAGAAGAAGCTCTGCCTTTGCTTCCAGACTGTGTCCCGTTTTTATTTCATTTACCACCCCTGGGAAGAATCAACTTAACTCCAAATAGATTTAGGGAACCTATTGTGTAGGTATGTTTGTAGTAAGGCATAGCCTGCGCTCCCTATACCCCCAAAATTAGCTCAGAGAAACACTCCTTTTTCTTTTCTCCTCCTCCCTCCCTCCTTCCTTCCTTCCTTCCTTCCTTCCTTCCTTCCTTCCTTCCTTCCTTCCTTCCTTCCTTCCTTCCTTTCCTTCCTTCCTTCCTTCCTTCCTTCCTTCCTTCCTTCCTTCCTTTCTCTCTTTTTGAGTGAGGGGAAGAGAGGGAGAAAGAGATACAGAGAAACATTGATGTGAGAAGGAAACATCAGTTGGGTGCCTCTTTGACTGGGGACCAAACTTGCCACCCAGGCACATGCCCTGACTGGGAATCAACACCTTTTGGTTTGTGGACCTTGCCCAGCCAACCCAACCACACCAGTCAGGAGAGAAACACTCCCTTTCTCCCTATAGTCAGCTCTGCCTGGTGAGGAGGACCAGAGTTCCTGAGGCTCTTTGTGCTAGGCCTTCCTGTTCCCAGTGGTGTCTGGGCTGCCTTCTCGTCTTGCTGGCCTTAGAAAGGAGAACAGTCTGCTTTGGTTAAGAGGTTAAGAATCCCAGTCGTGCACGGAGCACACAAAACCGTTAGGATCACAGGCTCTCATAGCCAGAGCCTGACTGCCACTCCCTGTCCACTCTACAACTGCCTCTTTACTTGTAAAATGGGGACATCCTTGTGACAGTGGGGAGCACCAGAATTCACTTATAAAAATTGTGTGTTTATTCTTACATGTCTAAACTTCAGTCACCTTCAAAGTACTCTCCATTTGATGCATTACATGTATCAAGACATTTTTTCCACTGCTCAAAACAGTTTTTGAACTCTTCAGGTTTGATGCCTTTTGGTGCTTCTGCCCTTTTTTTGTTTTGTTTTGTTTCACCTCTTTCACATCCACAGTATGTTTCCCTTTAAGGAATTTTCTCATCATCCTTGGGGAAACAAACACATAAAAAATATTGCTCAGGGAGAGATGGGTGAATTAGGAGGGTGGGGCACAGGGGTCATGCCATTTTTTATTTAAAAACTGCTGAATACTCAGCACAGTGCGGGCAGGTGTGCTCATAAATCACCCATCATGAAATGGGCAAACATATTGAAAGTCTTCAAATAAGAATTCACTGAAGCTGAATTTAGCCTCTCACAACAACGCCAGTTGGGGCACTGGTACAGATGGCTCCCAGCACACTCACCCAGCCAGTGAGCACACTCACCCAGCCCACAAGGGGCCCGCCCTCCAGAACATAATTCCAGGTTTTCTTGGGATCCCCCCACCATGTGTGTGGATGTGTGTAATGCTTAGCTTTATAACAATTATAACAATCACTCAGTTTTTGGTTGCTACTAATAACAACCAAAAATGGCTAAATGATTCTTTTTAAATAGGAAGATTCAAGGCAATCGTGTTATGTCTTCCTGCTTTTCCATTTTGTTCTGTGCAATTCTTTTTCGTTCAACTGCTAGATCCATCGCCATAGAATATTTTGATCCCATTACTTCCTATGCGAAAATGTTAGATGGTTTCCCATTATTTACAAATAAAGTCTGAAGTCCTTTTTGCACTCAAAACTCCTTGATGTAACAAAACATCACCTCCTTTTTCTCCACTATTCCTCTTCACACCTCCTTCACTCTGATTAAAATAAGCAATATTCCTCACATACGCTTGTGCCCTGTGCACTGTTTGTCTTTTCACCAGAATCCAAATCTTATCTCTTCTTTGTGTTTGGCTCAAGTGCCCCTCCTCTGGCCAGCCTTCCCCAGTCCACAGTAAACTCTTTAAGGAACTTGGGACACTTACCCTGTCACCACATGGGTATTTTTGTGTGCTTCAGATTTATACGTACATCTCCTGTATCAGATGATTGATGATGATCTCTGATTCATGTTCATATTCCTAAACCAGGGTTTCTTCATTTCATCACCACTGACATTTGGGGCTGGATAATTCTTTGCTGTGGTGGGATGGTGTGTGTATTGTAGGCTATTCTGCAGCATCTCTGGCCTCCACTCACCAGCTGCCAGTAGCACTACCCTACCCCCAGGTGTGACAAACAAAATGTTTCCAGACATTGTCAAATGTCTCCTGCAGGGCGAAATCACCCCCAGCTGAGGACCACTGCCCTGGACCAAGCCTGAAAGTTTGAACATCAATACTTCTCAGTAAAGCTTATGAATGGAAGAAAGGACCTTCTAAGTTTAAATAATAATGGAATATAGAATAATTATATCCAAAAGAAAGAACTAACATTTTGGATTGCCACCAGCATGGAAGCAGCCAAAAGGTATTCGTTGTGTAATATAAAGTCTATGACTCTAGAGTCAGATATGAGTTGAGTTCCAGTCCTGGTCTTACCACTGTGAAAGAAGTCACCACCTGATATTCTCTGAGCTTCATTTCTTTCATTCTGTTAAGCAGGAATAATAGTTGTAACCCACTTGGGGTTTTTATGATAAATTAGGTAATGCATTTTAAGTCCTTAGCAGAGCGCCTGGAATATGATAAGCACTTAATAATAGTTCAAAGCTATTATTAATATTGTGATTTTATCATAATAATTTGATTCATTTTAATCATTTCAAAGATTGTGACAGTATTATTTTCATTTTATAGATAGATTGTAGTGAGAACATGGGTCGTCTGCTCTCCAACTTCCACTGGATCACGCTCATCTGACATAATGCAAAAGGAGTCCCATTCACAAGTAGAATCTTCACTTATTTATTTGGAAACAGTGTTAACTGCCTACAGCAAAAAATTCTTTTCCAATTGGTAAGCCATCTATAACTATCACTGGGAAACTCAATAACTGCTTATTAAGCACTTTGGATAAGTAGATGTACTAGATATGGGATATAAGACACCTGTGTTTTTCAAACAACGCACCTGCCTGTCTGTGGCTTACAAGCCCTGTAAGCGCAAAGATTCTGTCCTTTAGGCTTGAAGAAATGAGCTCGTGAGTTTAGCAACCAGTTGGCACCAGCTCCAGGCAGCCTTTGATTTTTGGAGTGAAGCAGCATGGGTGGCTGCCCTGGCCCAGAGCAGAAGCTGGCAGACAAGCTTAGGGCCAGGACACCAGGAGCTGGGGAAGCCAACTACCTCCTGAGAGAGTTAGCTAGCGACCTGCATGCATGCAGCGACGACAGTGAGGCAGACTCATTCTCTTGCTTCAGAAAACAAACATCAGGGAGAAGGTCAGGAAAATTTAGCCCAAACCAGTTCTGTCATCAACACACCAGCTGACCTGGGTAAAACCTCTCTAAGCCTCTGTTTACACATCTAAAAAATAAGGGCATCGATAAAGTTAGTGGTCCTTAATGAGTGATATACTCAGTTTGGAGGTGGAACACAGGACTAGTCTTTTTTTTAAAGATTTTATTACTTTTAGAGAGACAGTAAGGAAGAGAGGCAGCGAGGGAGAGAGACATCAATATATGGTTGCCTTTCACCTGCCTCCAGCTACAGACCTGGCTGGAGACCTGACTTGCAACCTGGTTATGTGCCCTGGCTGGGAACCAAACCAGCGACCTTTAGGTTCACAGGCTGGTGCCTTATTGACTGCGCCACCAGCCAGGGCTAGGACTAGTCTTAATGTGCGGGGTTTGTTGTTGTAGCAATAACTAGCCTGACAGTGCTTAACAAAGTGCCTGACAACTTGAAAATATACTTTAAAAAAACAATAGGGCTTGTTTTGATCACATTAGGTCTCTGGTGCTTGATAGAGATTATTCAAGAGGCTAGGTTCATTTGTTGGTTCCTTTATTCAACAGGTGAGCACAGCTAGGTGCTGGTCCTGTACTGGGGATGATATGGCCTTTGCCCCTAACGGGGGCTCACATTTAATCAGTTAAATCAATTCACAGGTTGTAAGAGGAGCCACGTTGTATTTGCCACCCTCCTCCCCGTCCCCCATACATCTCTGTGCTGAATCTGATATGCATAGTGGAGATCCCTACGTCCCAACGCCTTCTGCCCACTTCTTCCACTGCATTCCTGCTGGCTGGGACATTCCGCAGGCCCTTGTCAGGGTCGTCCAGCGCCCTGCTGAGCCTGCGGGAGCCGCGGAGTCTAACTGGTTTGCCTTCCGATTCCTGCAGGTGGAGCCAAACCCCCTGGCAGAGCGGCTGTGGGCTTGCTCCCGAAGCGGCTGGGGTAGCTTTCTCCCCCACCCCTGTTCCTCTCTCCCCTGCTCCCTTGTGCGGTCTCCCTCCACATCCAAACCAGCCGAGTGCGTCTAAGGTGACAGCGTGCCAGGCTTGGAGACAGCTGCCAGGTTCCTCTCAAGTCTTGGCTTTAACAAAGGAAAGCAAATGACAAAAATGGAAATTTTCAAACTAGCGTTTCAGCGGTATGCAAATCGACGTTTGGGTAGCACGAAGGCACAGACCACATGAGTGCTATTTTGTGATTAAAATGATACCGAAAACACCTCCTTGCGTTGGTTTTTCGTCTTCTAAAACGTCTTGTTTCTTTTCCCTCTTCGAGTTTCCCCTTCCCCTGGGGAGCGGCCACCTGGGACCCCTCTGGAATGGCTAACGTTTGGGTCTGCGTCTGCCGAAAACCTGCCTCTGCCCACTTTCCGAAAGGCTCGAACTTAAAAAAATGCCTGCGCTTTCCAGCCTGGAGAGAAACAGATAAAGAAGTTTCTAGGCACTTTACCAGGAAGTGCGGCGCTGTGTGCGAGGGGCGACGCGTCCTATGACAGTGCGTAACTCGTCTCGGCGTCTCATCCTGATGCAGGCAGAACACCCGCAGAAAACCTGCCGCCGCCCCGCCAGAAGTGCGCGCTACCTTGTTTTCCTCTCAGCTTGAATTGTGGGCTCTGTCTCTTCCTTTAAAAAAAAAAAACAACGGTTTCAAAGTGGCTCTCGAGTTGGGCCTTGAAATATTTTACTTAACGTGTAGTTGAAAACGCAAAGGAAAAAAAGCCTGACCCTGTCTTTTTAGGTCATTTCTTCGCAGTTGCTACAGAGGCCCTGTCCCAAGTGGGTTTGTGAGGAAGGCGCTTCCATAACCCGCGCCCGCCTCCCCCTTCCTTTCCCTGGAAGCTCTGTCTGCATCTTACCCAGCTGTGTTTGCAGTGTCTGGAGACAGGTGGGGGAGCAGCCTCCAGGCCAAAGCTGCTAATTCCCTCTCTGAGGACTGTGACTAGCTGTTAAAATTTAAAGATCACACACACATGCACACACATACTTGGGGGCGGGGTGCAGCGGGAGGGCGGTCACTCACTGTTGTACAACAGCAGCTCTACCACAAATTGCAGCAATTTGCCAGACTGAGACTGAATGTTATCTGCGTTCTCCAGCCCACCTAAGCATTACCTTGGGTCCCTGCTGCATCCTTCTAGGCATGTTAAAAAGCTGGATCCTGTGGCCTTGGCCAAGTTGCCGGACTGATAATGAACTGTGGGACACAGGACCACCCGTCTCAACGAGTAAATTCAAAGTGCACATGAACGAGGGCAATGTTCAAGCAGTAGTCACATTTAAGAGAGCTGTTGGGTTGAGCCTTTCTCTGCCTGGGTCAAGCGATAGCAAATAAATCATCCTGGACTGGTAGTGTTTTTCAAAGAGGAATGGAAGGATGACTTTTCCAATCTGGAATCAGACCCCTATCACTGCACCCCTAGGGCTTTAGCCTGGAGCAGCCAGGGCTCCCCTGGACCCTCATGCCCTAGCTTGTGCTGTTCCTCCTCTTGGTGTCCTCCCCCACCCCACCTTCTTCTCTACTTAGCAAACTCTTGCTTGTCTTTCAAGACCTATCTCAAATGCAACCTCTCTGAAGCCTTCCGTAGCCACACCCAAGTGCCAATACCCCTGTATGATAAATAGCCCTGGCATCTGTTAAATATAACTATAGCTTTCTGGCTTGATCTATGTAACACGCCACACTGTGTTGTTCATATTTTTTATGTCCTTTACTCCCCTGATAGAATATACTTTCTGTCAAGGCAGGGAACACATCTTATTCACCTCCTACCCATCACACTAAAAATGCTCAGGGAAAAATCTGTTGACTGAATAAAGAAGTAAGCTTGGTTTTCAAATATGTTTGTTTCCTTGCAGGTTCTCCTAGTTCAACTGCCAGACATCTATGACTGTGTCTGCAGAGCTAAAAGTAACAATTTTAAGTTTATGTTGCAGTCTAATTTTCATAGCTCAGAGACATTCTTCTGCTTATGGCAAGGAAAGTTTGATGTAGCTATAGGTGGGAAATGTCTGTCTCCCCAGTACCAAATTAATACATCTGCTGCTACAAAATCTAATGAGAGCAGAGTATCACTGCAGAGCTTGTGAGAGTAATTCTCCTATGGCTTTGGTAATTCTCCTATCGCCTTAAGAATCATACTAACAAGTTATTCATTAAGCTTCTCCATGTAGAAACCTGGAAATGTCCTCGGAATCTCCCTGTCCCTCCTTTCCCAAGCCCAGTTATTGCCAAGTTATGTCATATTTGCTCCAAAATATCTCAGATTTGTTCACTGTTCTTCATCTCTACCATTGCCCTGTTCCAAGCCACTATCACTTCCCATCTGGACAACTGCCAAGGCTTTCTAGTTAGTCTTTCTGCTTCTTGTCTTGCCTGCCTCCCAACCTGTCACTCCCTGGCCTACCACTTTCAGTGGCTACACTACACATAATCCTTTACATGGCCTTGTGTGGTCTGCCTCCATGCCCTTCTCACTGATTATTCTTGCCGTCAGGTCCTTGAACTTGCCAAAGTCTTGCCTACTTCAAGACTTACCCATGTGCTTCCTTCTTCTGGGAATACTCATTCACTCTCCTGGATCACTTCTCACCTTTCAGAAATCATTTTCAATGGCATTTTGCTTGAGATATGTTCCCTGATTCTCCTGTCTACGCCATCTCTCCTGGCTTAATCAGGCCCCAGTTATTGTCCTTCTTGATGCCCTTTTCTTCCTTCATGTTCTCACAGGTTGTAATTTATAAATTATTGTTTTCATTTGCTTTAAGCCTATCCCCCCATCTGAAGTAGATCACAAGAAGGCAGGAATTGTATCTTTGTTCAAAAGAGTTTACCTCTTTACGTGGGGGCAGGAAATACTCTCCGACTAGTGCTGCAATGAGAAACGCTAGCAGGTCCCAGGTAACAGGCCTGTGGTGTGAGGTAGTGTCATGCCAAAAAAAAGAATGGTAATCTGAAATGAGACTCAAAGATGTTTATGCGCATGCAGCAAGCAAGGGGAAGGCTTGAATTACGATACGATATCCCACGGCCTTTCTCCACTGCTATTTGAAAAATAAGAAGAGAACAAGAACAAAAATATTTGTTTTACAGCTCTACCAAAATTCAGCCCTCCCCTTTCGCTCCCCCTTGCATCAAGTACATCCTGTACTTTTGGCAACATGTTGACTGGATATTTAAAAGCTGTGAACTGTTCAGAAAATTTCACATACTGGGTTATGGGCCATGTGTGTTTGATCAAAATTCAATTACTACACTGTACCATACTTGGAAACCTATCATCCCAAGTTATGAAGTATGACGAAATAGGCGAACCTAATTGGTTCAGTATGGGAACAGTATCAACCAAGCTTGTTATGATAAATAGCTTCCTGTGTTAAAGGTTCTCTAGAGCTTATAAGTATCTTGGCTTACCTCCTCAGTGGAATAGGAATATTGCTCCCAGGGACGCCCTAGATCACTGTCCCTCCAATGCAACAGCAGTTCAGTTTTCTTCAACTTACTGCCCCTGAAAAAGAAAAACGCTGTGCAAATTTTCCTCATCCTTCTCATTTCTTCATTTAGATTTTGAGTACCTGGTAACTTCTATAGTTTTTTTTTTCCTCCTTAGGAAACCAAATTAAAAAAAAAAAAAAAAAGATAAAACATCAGATATTCTATACCCACTAGTCAAAATTGTTTTTAAATCTTTTTTTATTTCCATCAGATTTTTTTGTCTTTGTTTTTTATGTGTCCTTTATCCTGCGTCTTGGGCAAAGGAAGACCATTATTTATTAAACCACAATATTTATGAGACCTTATAAACCAAGTCTTGAGGATCAAGAGGATGGACCTCTCATTGCAGAGAAGTACCTGCAAGTTGTAAGTCTTTCAGGTGTTGAAATGGACTCAGTGAGAACTCCTGGTCTGTGCTATAGATTAGATTATGAAGATTCATAGACGAGGACAGTTGTTGAAGGTGTGGGGAGAGAGATCATGACGTTGTCTTAACGGTTTAGAAAGGATGTAAAAATGAAACAAAACAAAACCTTTCCATGCTTTGTGGTCATCATAGGTACATATACATTTTCTTTAGAAGTGACATTTTGCATTGTGTGACAAGTATTTTCCTCTAGTAATCTCAGTACGGGGCAAAGCAATGGGATGATTGACATGTTAACTTCTGAAAAACAATCAGTAGCACTGGCATTTTCCTCAGAAGACAGCTTTAAGGCTAGGACAATTTGTACCTTTTTACCTTTAATTCAAGTCAGCTACTGGTAGTCTTTCCATTTGTAGTAGACCATCCTCCTTACCTCATTCACAAAAATACATCATGCTCAACTTGTATTTCTGCCTTGGAAAGAATTTTGTGTTCCATAAAAAGTTGTTTTGGTTAAAAGCAAGTACCTTGGTTTGTCTTTGACAATGATCTATCGGTCTTGAGTGCTGCTGTACATAACCAAGACACAGAGGAAGATCCTTGGTGAAGGCACATATGCAAGCCCACACAAAGGGAAAGTGAAGAGACACTGTGTGGTTTAGTAGTTTAAAGTCACAATGCTGCCAAGATTAGATTTGAGACGTTCTTCTTGCTCTCTGCAGTACCATTAGGTTTACTTTAAAAACTGCAATTAACTTAAAAGTTGTGATTTCAAAAATGGCCTTGTGTGTCTTTCTGTTTTCCTCCCTCAGGTGGGTGCTGGTATCATAATCTTTTCGTAATTTTCAAATAAAACTTCTAACAAGAAGTTCTTCATGAGAGTTATAAACTTCAAAAAATAGAATGTGACCGCAGACACTTAAGCTGTCACATAATTTTTTTTTTCACTTAACAAATGAATTATTTTGGCAAATCAGCATTTGGGGGGAAGAGTATTGAAACTGGCCTGATTGAATAGCATGAGAATTGCCAGAATAAAGGTTCTCTATGTACAATAATTAAGGAAATAGTCCTTGTTACTCTCACAGGGACCAGGCTCGGCCTGCCTGTAATGAAACTACATGATGAGACTTTCTGGACTGTAGCAGAACAGAAAAGGAAGTCAGTTACCAGCAAATGGTTATTCCAAATGAACAGTTGACAAAACCGAGTGATATATTTTATGGGGAGTAATGAAGAAATTAAATAACAAAAACACATGAACTTTTCCAATTGAATGAAACAATTATTTCAGGAAAAGAAATTTTTCAATTTCTCTCTTTGAGAAGAGTTGATATTTCCTTCATAAACTTCAGTGTTTTATTTTAATACCTAAATCACCAAATACAGGTCAAACTCTACCATAGTAAACATCAGTTTTAAGACAACAATTCTCTCTGTAATCACAATAACATTTTAGGGACATAAAAATAGTATTGAGCTTTGGAATCACCCACTCTGCACAGTTTTGAAATGATGCTGACAGAAGGAAAGTTCCCCTATGAATTCAGCCTGCCAAAGTGTGGAATACCATCCTTCTCCAGAATGTTGTCTATCCTTCTCTTTCCTTCTTTCTCGGTACCTATCTATCTTGGCTACAACATAGTCCCTGTCACCCAAGGGGCACATGTTTCAACATCCCCAGTGGATGAGTGAAAGCATGGCAGTACTGAATCCCGTATACACTA
The DNA here is from genome assembly GCA_004026585.1 of Noctilio leporinus. Taxonomy (NCBI): domain Eukaryota; kingdom Metazoa; phylum Chordata; class Mammalia; order Chiroptera; family Noctilionidae; genus Noctilio; species Noctilio leporinus. The sequence continues at coordinate 130,698 of PVIW01001131.1, forward strand.
TGATGTTTTCCCGAACATGCATACCTATGATAATGAGTAATTAAGTTAGCATAGCAAGAGATTAACAGCAATAACTAATGATAAAATAGGACAGTTGTAACAAAATACTGTAATAAAATTTACGTGATTGTCACCTTTCTCTCAATGTATCTTATTGTACTAAACTTACCTTTCTATTTAAAGGAAGCATTTTATAGCATCTCTTTGGTGTATCTGAACTGCCAGCATCACTGCTCTAGCCCTTTGGGGCCACTGTTAAGTAAAACAAGGGTTACTTGAACACAAGCACTTAGAATACCAAAATGATAACCTAGATGGCTACTCAGCATTTATTTATTTTTTAATTTTTAATCCTCACCCAAGGACATTTTTTCATTGCTTTTAGAAAGAAAGGAAGGAGAGAGGAAAATATTGATGTGAGAGAGAAGATGAATTGCCTCTGACTAGGGATTGTGTGTGCCCTGATCGGGGGACTGAACTTACAATCTAGGTATGTGCCCTGACCAGGAGTCTAACCCGCAACCTTGAGGATACGGGAGGACACTTCAGATAACTGAGCCACACTAGCCAGGGCAGCTACTCAGTGTTTAATGAGCTGGTAACTAATAAGCTAGACCAAGGGATGATTCACATCCTGGATAGGAAGAAGCAGAATGGCATGAGATTTCATCATGCTACTCAGCATGGTATGCAGTTTATTTATTTTTTATTTTTCTAAAGATTTTTATTCATTATTTTTAGAGAGGGGGGAAGGAGGCAGAGAAAAAGAGAAACATCAATGTATGGTTGCCCCTTCACCTACCTCCAGCTGGGGACCTGGCTGGTGACCTGGCTTGCAACCTGGGTATGTGCCCTGATTGGGAATCGAACCAGAGTGACACTTGGGTCCGCAGGCTGGTGCCAATCCACTGAGCCACACTGAGCTAGAGCGGTGTGCAATTTAAAACTTATGACTTCTTTATTTCTGGAATTTTTCATTTAATATTTTTGGACTGCAGTTGACTGGGAATAACAGAAAGCCTGAGAAACAAAACTGCAAATACTATGGGACCACTGCACCTTTTTGTTTCAAACATGGCAAAGAGGAGCATCAAGGCACTGATGAGTCTTTGAATAAACCTCACTCTGAAGCCATGAACTACAAGAAAAACAACTTGTTTTCTTCAGAAGAAATCGAAGCGAAGGAGTGGTGGTCTGCCCAGGAGGGAGGGGACAGGCAGTGTGTTAACCATTACCTTAAACACTGTTGTGTACTGTGCTTTGGAAGATCTGGTGCAGGGGTTGGAAAACTTTTCCTGTAAAGGACCAGATAGTAACTCTTCTCAGCTTTGCAGGCCATGCATTGTCCATCACAGCTACTCAACTCTGCTTTTTGTGGTGCAAAAGCAGCACAGATAACAGGTAAGCAAACAAGCACGGCTGTATTCCCATAAAGCTTCATTTAGGGACACTGATATTTGAGTTTATTATATTTTTCAGGTGTCATGAAATATTATTCTTCCTTTCATGTTCCCCAACACTTTAAAACTATAAAAACCATTCTCAGTTCCTGGCCATCCTAAACCAGGTGACAGTCTGGATTTGGCCCACAGGCTGTAATTTGCTGACTCCTAATCTACCTAATTGATTATATATCTCTGTTAAGCACCTACTTGGACCAAAATGTTTTTAAAGCATTATGATAAATGCTAAAATGTAGAAGACATTCAACAAACATTTAATATGTATCCATTGAGCTCTCATAGGTCCCAGGCCAAGTGGAAGGTGCTGGAGATAACATGAGCTCTGCATGAGTTTTGGTTACAATGGAGCATGAGAAGAGCCCTGTAGCATCAGGACTGCAGGGACTGTGGAAGCACCTGTCAGATATGACCTAACTTCAAGTAGCTTTTGGTTTTGTTAATGGTATTTTTTATTTGATCTTCCTATCTCTAATCCTTCTCCAATACATCCCTATCTTATTCTTCTTTTTAAGGTAGAGTATAATGGCATTTCCCTGAAGTCAGAGAAGTAACACCATACCTAGGACAACTTTCTGTTCCAGCAAGGACACATGGTTGCCCGCTCCATGATGGATATGGTATAATTAACCTGCCACCAGGTGTCAATCTGATCTCCCCAGGATATGGAGTCACACAGGGGGCTAAGCCTGGGTCTCTGCTATCAGAAGAGAGAGCACTCAGCAGCAGTGACATCCAGATCCAGCATGGTGAGAAGAGCCATCTTTCTATGACATTAAACCCATAAATAACAGCCATCTCTGCCATAGGGCCATTTACTTTATGCACAAACATGCTGAGTAAACTGTCATAACTAGGAAAGATGCTGACTTCTGCTTACAGATCAGATCACCTTTCCTCACTGTTATTGAGAGACTTCTCAGCAGTGGGGACCCTCTGGTGAGTACTCACACAGGACACAAGTGTCCTCACACTCTGGGGCCAGGCTGTGAAGCCCATTCTTGCTACTCTCCCATTCGTCCCTGTTCCCAACCCTCCAATCTCCTTCCTCCTAAGGCTATGACCATGTAGCTGAGCCATTCGGCACTACTTACAGATTACTCTAGATATGTACCTCTGCTGTTTCCCTTCAGTCAAAGGGACAGTCATATGCCCTGCTTGAGGCTCTGCCTACTGAAAGTGGCTCCTGTCCTCGGAGCCACTCATAAGTAGGACATACTGCTCCCTTCGTCCACTTTTAGCAGGTGCCTATTTCTGCAGGTTTTTTCTCCTCCCCGGAGTCACTTTTCATGAGCAACTCCCCCAAAATCCATTAGAATGACTTGAAGAGATGATGGCAGTACTTCTTTCGTAGGTGCGCTAGGAGTACACATGACTGGCCCGCACACTGTTGCCACACTGTTTTTACCACCTGCTTCGGTACAATCTCATGTTTAAACTTCCACTTGATTTTGGAGTGTTACCATGCATGCTGCATTTCATGGCTTAATGGATTAGATAATATACAGTTGATAATAAGCAGCTTAGGTCACATGGTTCCTGTGGTATTCAATGGCCATTCAGTTTCTGCCAGCCAAGAGATGTTTCTCAAAAACAGGCTATGCATTTGTAGAAGAGCACCTGGCTTTGCTTCAAACCCTGCGGGCTTATACTGAGATTTTGCTGTTGGAGCTGTCTGTCCAGTATCCATCAATCATATACATTTTAAGTACCATGATTCAGCTAGATCCTATGTCCAAGCTGCTTGCTGGGCCAGCGGGGAGATTGTTGCTTGCTCTGGGACCTAATCAAAGTTGACAGTCCTTAGGGGTTATTTGGTAAGTGTGTCTAACAGCTCATCCAAATGGGGCGTGAGTTTTCTCCAGAACCCTGAGAGGCCTTTTAAGCCTCTCCATGCTGAGGTGGCAAAGCCCTGGAGTTGCGTTTTATCTCACACCCTTTCACACACACATATTTCATCAAGGTGTCTAGGATTACAGCCGATTTTTATTTACTATGTCTGAATACGATATTATCAACGTACAGAACTACCGTGATGCCCTGCAGGATGGCCAGGCAATCAATGTCTTGCTGACGATTTTTGGGCAAGGAGCCAGAGCTGCCATAGCCTTGGGGTACAAGAGTACAGGTGAACGGCCTACCTGCCAGATGAAAGCAAACTCTTTGTTATTCACTGCTTATTGGGATAGAGAACAAAGCATTCGCTGGATCAGTAACTCCACACCAAGTACCAGGGTCTGCCTTGATTTGCTTTGGCAAAGGGAACATGTGTGAAAAAGCAACTGCAACGGAAGTGCAGCCACATGACTGAACTTGAGAGAATTCATTGTCATTCTCCAAAACCTATACATCTTCTGCAATGGCCACAGTGCTGAATTAAAATCATCACCCCAGCATCTTTTTAAGAGTTGGGTGAGTTAGTTTAAGGTGTACGTCCTTGTAAGCAACACATGGATCAAGAAGAAGTCGGCCAGCCACGCCGGAAGCCTCTACATGTGCATCATCCCAATCTCAGCCCTTCGACTTTCAAAAGTATCCTGATTTCACTTCCTTGTATTTTTATGCCGCTTTTATTACCTGTGGGCATTCTTAAATGTTACAGTTGAATCATAACCATTATGTTTTTAAGTTGCATTTAATCTAAGGCTCCTTCTTCTATTTACCATTTATCCTAGCCCATTGAACCACAGAGTTGCCCCAAGTCTGGATATTTTTATTGACTACTCACGGAGCGATCTAATGTGTTTCTTTCCCTTTGTATTTCCTGCCAATCGGCAGCTGGCTCCAGAAGCTTGATTGGACTCAGGTTCAATCCCTTTGGTAATACAATGGGTAATGATGTGTTCTTTCATTGGAAGATACATAATGTCCACCTGATTTTCACTCTTTTTATGATTTCAACAGCTGGTGATAGCCAAGGCCTAAACCCATTTTTTTATCAAAGATTTCAAATTGTGATAGTCTACCATTTTGTTTTCATACTAGCTGGGACACTTTTATAAAGGGATAATTCCTCTTATCTATTATTTGGTTAGCCAGCTGATGTAGAATAAGCAATATAAATGCTTGATTCTTTCCTTTTGCTTATCCAGTTCTCACCTTTCCATCATCAGAAGGTGACCAATTACTTGTCTTTTTTTCTCTTACTATTATAATAAACTCATGAATTTAAACTTATCTGATGGGTTTCAATCTACTGCATTTTTATTGAAGCTGAAATTGTTCATCCTTGGCTAATAGGAGCCTTTTCAAGTTTCTTCCTTACTCTTTTTGACATGCTGCCAGTGGCTTTAATAGTTTTCTTGCTATATGGTATGTTAAGATGTTCCAAGCACATCTTGCACATATTATTCTTCAGACCTGGAACCAGTCATCTCTCCAAAAAGTCCTGGTTTCTTTAATGAAAAAAAGGTATTTCAAAACCACAATCCGGGCACTAGGGGTATTCATATTTCTGGGCTGCTCTTGGGTTCTAGTTCATACTGATATTTTTCCATTTAAGTTCAGGCTATAGGATTTTTACTTAATTTCTTCAGTAACATCTGTATTTCCTTTCACACTGAGAATCTTGGTTCTCAAGGACATGGTAGAATATCCCATAACTTTTCACTTGCTTTTCCCCACATTGCTCATACAAAGAGGGACCTCCCCAAAACTGGAATTATCTTCTGAAGGACAGGCCCTTCCTCCTTCTAGGTGAGTGAGTGTTCTAGGAACCCATCTGTATCAGTGTGCCAGCTGGTGTTGTTGTGAGAGGATGCATTTGGCTTCAGTGAAATTGTTTTTGAAGACTCAGTGCATTTGCCCATTTTATGATGGGTGATTTATGAGTGTATCTACCCACACCATGCTGAGTGTTCAGCAGTTTTTGACCAAAATTGCATGACTCCCATGCTCCACCTTCCCTACTTACCCATCTTACCTCAAGGAACTTTTTGTTTAACTGGATAAAAACAGTCCTTAAAGGGAAATGTTTTACTGATGTGGAAGAGGTGAAACAAACAAAACGAAAAATAGCAGAAGCAATAAAAGGCATGAAAATCAGTGAGATCAAAGACTGTTTTAAGCAGTGGGAAAAAAATCTTGATAGGTGTTTTGTATCAAATGGAGAGTACTTTGAAGGTGACTAAATTTTAAACATTTAAAAATACACATTTTTTTACAAATAAATTCCATTTTTTGGCCTTCCCTTGTATAGTAGTCACACAATTGCAATACTAATACTGCCACCATCAATTATGATTACTGAAAATGTAATTTTAAAATATTTCTATTTCACATATGCTATTTCCATCTCCCCCATTTTAATAGTTTTTCAATCTAGATTTTTCAAATCATACAACTATTATATAGTCTAAGCTCTTTTTAACCCTCACTTTGTCTTAGCTGTTCAATTAGGTATATATTTAAATCCCACTATCCATTTCTTTTTTTCTTTCATTTTTTAAAATATTTTATTTATTATGTTTAGAGGGAGGGGAAGGGAAAGAGTCAGAGAGGGAGAGAGACATCAATGCATGGTTGCCTTTCACTTGTCTCCAGCTACGGACCTGGCTGGAGACCTGGCTTGCAACCTGGTTATGTGCCCTGGCTGGGAATCAAACCAGTGATCTTTGGGTTTGCAGGCTGGCTACTATCCATTTCAATGTCAATGTTTCTCTAGTCATTTATCTGATGCTCACTGGCCAACATAGCAATACCTGATAGAATTTTCTGTCATGATGATGAAAATGAATTAATGCATTGTTTAGTATGATAGCCTCTAGCCACATATACTTCTTGAGAATTTGAAAAGTAACTAGGTTTTTTTTTATTTTTTATTTTTTTTGCAGAATTGAATTTTTAATTTTGCTTAATGTAATTTATTAAAATAAAAGTTTAAATAGCCACATGTGGCTAGTGGCTACCATGTTGGTCAGATTTCTTACAAAGGGCTCATGGAAAAAATATTCCTTGAGCTCTTTCATGTAAATAACAGTTTGCCTGTACCTTTTACTTTGTAGATTAGGTTTGCTATATTTGAAATGCTTGGTTCATATTTTCTTCCCATGAGTATTATGTATGTGTTACTCCATTTTTTTCTGGCATAAAGTGCTATTGTCGAAAAATTTGATGATAACACATTTTTTTTTTCCTTGAGCCACGTGTACTTTTTGCCTAGATGCCTGAAAGATATTTTTTCCTTAAAGTTTAGTAATTTTCCTAGAATATGTCTTAATGCTTCTACAGATACCTCACATAATCAATTACAGATGATAATGTGATTAATTGTGAATGCCATTGCATGGCACAGATTACCAAGCATACCGTTAACATTGGCAAAGCATTGAGCATTGTTCCAGACCCAGGATACTAGCAAACAAATCCTCAAATCCAGTCTTTAAGATCTTGGAGTGTTCATTTCTTGGAATCACTTCTGGTACCAATTTCTGTATCAGTGTTTAGTTAGGAAACAGAAACCATACCAATAATTAAAACAGAGAGAATTTATTATAAAACAAAGACAATAACTTTATAAATGCCACGACTACTTTAGATATATTTTCTCAGGCACACCATACACTCTTTCAATATGTAATTTTGAACAGTTTGACTTTTTTATTTCTGAAAATATTTTAGTATTTGGTTTGCTTTTCCTCTTTGGGCTTTTTCAGGGATTCCTATTATCCATATGTTGGAGTTTCTTTGCCTATTTTCAATGTTCGTTTTTTTTTCCCATTATTTCTTTTTGAATTAGAATACTTTTATTTTTTAATCTCCATTTTAAAACCATTACATGCTGTATTAATTTGCTCTTGTCTTTCTTCTACAGCAATCTTCTTTTTAAAGAACATATTTTTTCCCTTTTACTGGTAATTCTTCCTTGAGCTCTGTTACATTACTTCCGAGTCTTTCCAATTCTGAATTATGAAATTTTAAAATATTATATTGTTTTCTTAATATCTTTTAGTTCATTTTGAAATAATATGTTTTGATTTACCTTTGACTCCATCTTTCAAGTATGATTTTATTGTCTGTAGGAATACTTTTCTTCTCTGTTTCTTTTATTTTTTTTTAAATAGTAAACTTTCATAGATATGAGCTTGATATTTTTATTTTTTGCTCATTTTTTATGGAAATTTGGTTCTATTAAACTTTTATATTTTTATTTTAATTTTTATTTATTATTTTTAAAGAGAGGGAAAAGGAGGGAGGCAGAGAGGGAGAGAAACATGAATGTATGGTTGCCTTCCACCTGCCTCCAGCTACAGACATGGCTGGAGACCTGGCTTGCAACCTGGTTATGTGCCCTGGCTGGGAATTGAACCAGCCAGGCTGGTTCGCAGGTTCGCAGGCTGGCGCCTTATCCACTGTGCCACCAGCCAGGGCGTCAATTAAACTTTTAAAGGAAGCTTGTTACAGTTAGATTTTCTGTCTTTATAGTGCTCCATCTTCTGTCACTATATGTAGTATTAAAAAATAGGGTAGGCTATTTTCTGAGATTTTTCTGGCTCTGTTCTCCTTCCAAAGTTATATCTAAACCTTCTTTTACATTTCTCTGTTGCTCCTATCCTGCTTAAGATTAATTCTCCTTGTAGCAGTTTCTCCTATGGGTTCTATCTTGGAAGGAAGCCCTGTCAGCTGTTTCAAGAGTTCAGAGGGATAAGACTGCTGCAGGCCTTACTTCTGACCCGTTACATTCATCTGTGGTTGGGGTCTTTGCTGCTCTTCTCAAATTGGCCTGCTCAGTTTCTAGTCAGTATCTGTTGCCTTTTCAGTCCCTCAGTTGCATCATTGCTCTTCTCTGATTTTCCCACCAGATGCTGATAACATGTAAATCTTGTTAATGTTGAAGTTTTCCCCCCACTCATTCGTATTATGGAGTTAGTGGAGATACTTAACACCCAGTTTTGTTGTAAATATTGGTCATATTTTATCTTATATCAATTTTCTGTATATTTTTATGTGGGGATTCAACAAGATCCAAAACTATGCTGCCACTATCTTTCCCTTTCAAGTCTTTGATGGTGGTATTAATATGTAATTCCCTCAGGGATGCGATAATTGTTTTTGATACACTATTTGGTTTGTTTCACTTGTTCCTTTCCTTTATGATAAGGGAATGAATGTGGATTTCTACCACTTGCCAAAATGTTAGTACAACTTGGTCTTCTGGAATGGGAATATAACCACAGAATGGGTTCATGGACTTTCTTGGCTCATTGCAAGATGAATGCTGGCCAAAAGTGCATGTATTGCTGACCCTTCTAAGTTCTTCCTCTCACTAGTGGGTCCCAGTTGTCTGTTGTGTCCCGAAGGATTACTGCTAGCTAAGAAGTAGTGTCTAAGTGATACCTCCCAAAGTTGGGGTATTTCCCTTTTTCCAGTGCACACTCTGGCAAATGCCTTTGGTGTCTTTAAGGAGACAAAGAGGAAGTTTATAATTCATACTTAGGATAGTGCAGCAGGGTCCTTCTGAGTGAATATCTGGCATTTTTATTCAATGGGCTCAAACTGAGCTAGATCAACTTGGAATTGGGTAAGGGAATGTGACTTTGCATTGAGTCCACTCAAATCAGAGCCCAAATTTTTCAGGTTTTTTCTTTTTGCCCTTTTGGTTTCAGTCATAGAAATCCTGTGATAAATAATCTCATTCTTGAGGGTCAAACCATTCTGATCAATACTGTATTTTGCTGCTTATTGTGGTAACCAGTTAGTGCTACCACTAACTGCCTCTGCCACTCCAGAATCCCATTATCACTGTTATACTCAGAAATCCTGTTTCAATAGCAGTATCATCTAAATAGGGCAGGCATTATAGTGTTTTTAAAGGATATTGATGCTTCAACCAAATATATTTCTTTGTCTTTGTTTAGGAAGTATTCTTTTTCTCAAATTTTTATTTTTATCTTCACCTGAGAACATTTTTTTCATTTGTTTGTTTTAGAGAGAGAGAAACATCAATGTGAAAAAAACATTGCTCAATTGCCTCCTGCACATGCCTCAACCAGGGATTAACCCACAACCCCACAACCCAGGTATGTGCCCTGACTGGGATTTGAACCCTCCACCTTTTAGCCTGCTGGACGATGCTCCAACCAATTGAGCCACACTGGCCAGGGTAGAAGCATTCCTTGGACCCTCTTTGCAAACATCGTTAGATATAAACAAGCAGGTCATAAATAATAATTCCATTTCAACATTATTATCTTCCTTAATCTTTATTTTCCCCCTCTTCTATCAATACATTTTGACATTTCAGTCTCACTGCAGGTAGGCCTCTGTTGAAACCAGATTTAAGTTCATCAACTGAATAAACAGGTGCATTGTTTTGAATGATATCACTAGTAAATTAAAGATCTCTAGTAAATTTGTTGATACTTTCTTCTTGTTGACCTAGCCCTTCCCCCGATCTGAATCTATTCATCACACACACTTCTCAGGTTTCTACAGATGTAAATAAGCAGGAAATTGTCTCCCTGGAGCATAATAGGGTTTGACTTTTTATATAGGCCAAGAGACAATAAAAAGTGTTAGGGTGGAATATGAAGTTGACTGTTATCCTGCTGCAGGTAGCTACTTACTTAAGAGAGGATATGATAAAAATAGAAATTTTGAACTAGGTTATGCAAAAAGACTCAAAATTGGTGTTAGGATAGAATGAAACCCGCCCTCTCGTTGGTCTTTTGCTAGGGCTGCTAGGTTTTAAGGATGTGGGCAGGGCTTTTGGGCATCAGGGAGAGTGGAAAGCAGTCAGTTCTGGCCCTCTGGTGAATGTGGCCAGATCTTCCCCGGGAAGGGGTGGAGCAGAGGAGTGAAGGCTGAGCAGACAGACTGCTTCAGTCAGTGAAGTGGTGAGTTGGAGGCAGCTTTCCAAAGGGAATTAAGAGCATTTCTAATTTCCCTCTTTCTCTTCTTCAGTCAGTCTTGGGATCAAAAGCCACTTGGTTAGGCTCTTTTCTGTCCCAAATAATCTCATCCTCACCCTTCTTACAAATCCATCATCCTAAATAAACCAGCAGCCAATTAAGAGTGGTTGATGCAAATGTAATACAAATATTCTCCCAAGACAGTCCCCAACCCTCTTCAACCAGCAGTAGCCCCAAGCTCTTCTTATATAGAGTTCAGAGCTACTAGTCTTTGATCACATATGCATGTTCTAATGCCCTATTATGAAAACAAAGTTGAAAAAATGCTTTCCCTGTTAAAATGTTTGTCAGTGATTTTCCTTTTTCCCTGAAACATTTCCGCCGAAGGCTTCTACTGCTTCAATTTGCTAAAATCTCCTATTTCTTTTACACTCAAATCCAGGGCCCTTTTAAAAGATGAGTCCTACCTGTGTCACTTCTTCTTAGGGCTCCGCAAGGTGACTGGCTAGCACATTTAATTAACTAATGCACAGTAAACTCTCATTGGCTTCATGCATCACTCTTTGAGGATAACATTTGCATTTTAAATGAAGCTTCTTAGACTGTCAAACTCAGCAAGTGGCTTATAGATCATCAGGACAAATGCACTGATTTCACAGAGGAAGCTGCTGAGGTCCTGAGGCCTCACAGGACTCGCTGAGGGTCTCGGGCCTGTAAAGGGTAGAGCAAGAACTGGAACTGGTTTGGGGTGCAGTGCACCTTGCACCATTGCCCAAAAGCTTTGATGACATGGTCAGTTAATAAAAAAAATTTTAGGTACTAAAAAGAAAAATATTTTAAATTGTGTATTTATTTAATACTCAACTCACATTTACATACAAAACGATCTCTTCTTACCTAGACTGTCTATTCTCACCAATATTTATTTATCTCTGTGCATAGCACAGGGGACTGCAATTGCTTCTTAATTGTATGTCTTCCCAGTTGGACTCTGAGTCCCCAACCACAGGGATTGGGCTTCATTTGTCATTGTATCCTAGCACCCAGGCCAAAGTGGTATGGAGCAGGGGTTCACTATATGCTCCAGAAAGAATGAATGAGCAATGTCTGATGGCCAGGATAGGGCTAGAATATTAGGTATCATACATTCACGATTCTGAACAAGGTTGTTTTATTGATGAGGTATCTTTCCTAACAGTCTTTAAATCACATCAGATAATCACCTTCCTCCTTTATTTCCACTTAAGGTTGCTGGCTTTAAATAATTTCTACTTTTGTGTCATTTATCTGTCATACACTGATGCTGTTGACCTCTCTAGTTTTTCTACTCATTCCATAAGGCTTTTTTGCTTCATACTGCTATCATCTTCCTTTTGGTAGGTTAAGAAATGGCATACTTAACAAATACCAGATTAATCTGTTTCTTTCTTTCTTTTTTTTTTTTTCTCAGCTAGGGATAAAAAAAGCCTTTTGAAGAGCCTTCAAATCAACAGTAATTTCAAATTTTCACAACATAAAGAGGCAGAGCACAAAGTAAATTTGACACTTTGAAAAATGCTGTAACCCTCCCAGTAGATGGATGAACATGCTTCCACTTCAGGAATGCTTGTTTCATCAGTATTCCCTAAATATCAATGTCATGGTTGTTAAGTAATTAATATTAACCTATTGAGAAAGTGCTTTTTTCCTACACAGTTGATTTCTAGAGGGGAGGCTAATTAAATATTAAAGACCATGTGAGATGTTTTCTATAATTACAATTTCTAGCTGTATTTACAAATGATGTGTCTACATGAAGAGTGAAATAATAACATGGTATCAATCCTTTTTATTCCCATACAGAATATAAAGCTTTTTCTTTTTCTTTTTTTTTTTTTTCAGTATGAAACTTCTCAGCCTGAGCCTTTTATTCCCCTTCACAATTGCTCTCATAGACTTTCTTTCCTATTTCCACCCTGATTTGAAGGTTACTGTTCTATGTTTTTATGCCTTTCTGGTTTCTGGGTCTTGTCTCCAATCATCTTGAGTTATTTCTGTCAATTTGTGTTACTTATATTATTATAGAATAAATTCATTTTGTATCACTAACATGACCTATCCCTGATTAGTTGAGTGCTTAGACCTTGGTGTTTGGGGAAAAACACATTATGAAAATGCTTATATAATTTGAGTGTTAGTTAGCTGGGGCATCCTTGTCCCTTAATATCTTCCTAAAATTAACCTGAACCACATTCTATACCTCATGGGAAACTCTAATGCCTTCCCCAGAATTTGTAAAAATTTTAGGCACCTTAATCACTTATAGTCATCTCTGAATCCCACCTTATATGTCTACTTAATTCTTACTTTCCATTCTGCTTTTTTGTGGCTGATCATTTCTCGTCTTCACTTTGCTATTAACCCCCAAAGAATTTGAACACTTCTTTCTGCATATACATCATAAATAAATAATAGCTACATACATGTGTGTACACATATACATGTGTATCTATACATAGATATGAGTGTATGTAAATTTTATTCATTTATTTTTAAATCAAGAAAGGCCTCTCTGGTAAGACTAATGGAAGATACAGTTACAGAGCTGGATTAGAAGAAATCTTAGACCTGTTCTTAAAAGTTTTTCTTCTAGTCCCCTCTCTGCCTGCCATTATTTCCCTTCTCTACCCCCTTCTTCCTTTCCTCTGCCCTCTTTCTCACAGGAACAAAAAGGTTTTCTCAGATTCTTCCCAGTGTCTACAGAGCAGTCTAAAGCTCTCTACCCTACTACAAATCCCCACAACCTGTGGCTTTTATTTGTAAATGCAAGAACTCCATCAAAGCATAACAGTCACTCTGTGTAGGAGCCCATGCCACTACATTCTTTGACAGTTCTCATTTTCTGCTGGGGAATGAGTTATGCCTGGTTGGGCTCTTTTGTTACACTTACTGCTCAAGCACAAACCATCAGATGCTTTTAGACCTTTCTAACTACTGGAGAGCACATGAACAAGGCAATTCTGTTTTGTTTTGTTTTGCTTTTGTCTTTATGTATTTATCTTTTGCTGTAGAAACCTATCATACTTTCAGTGATTTTTAATGAATGACCTCAAGAAATAATTGAAAGGAAAAATTTCAGAAGCATCCTTGCTGACCTTGCTAAATATTTATGAGTTAAGTGGCTTCAAGCAGGATTGTTTCTTCTGCAAAGAACCTTGGATTATTTTAGTACATAAAATGCTATTACTTTCATGTGTATGTTGAAAGAGGATTAGATTTTCTGTGTTTAAAGAAGGAGAAATAACTCTTTTTATTGTATTTTTCCCATTACCATTTATCCCCCTTAGAACTCCTTCCCATGCAGTCACCATTCTGTCACCCTATGTCCATGAACCCTTTTTCCTTTTTGTTCAACTTCTCCACCCCTTAATCTTCCCCTCATAGCTGTTATCCTGCTCTCTGAGTCTGTCTCTATTTTGCTTGTTAGTTTGGTTTGTTCATTAGGTTCCACACATGAGTGAAATCATATGGTATTTGTCTTCCTCTGACTGGCATATTTCACTTAGTATAATGTTCTCCAGGTCCAGTCATGCTATTTGCAAAGGGTAAAATTTTCTTTTTTACAGCTGAGGAATATCCCATTGTGTAAATGCCCCATAGTTGTTTTATCCACTCATCTACTGATGGACACTTGGGCTGCTTCCATATCTTGGGGATTGCAGATAACACTGCAGTAAACCTAAGGGTGCTTATGTTCTTTCGAATTAGCATTTTGTCTTTCTTCAGGTATATACCCAGAAGTGGGATTGCTGGGTCAAAAGGCAGATCCATTTTTAATTGTTGAGATATCTCCATACAGCTTTCCACAGTGGCTGTACCAATCTGCATTCTCATCAACAGTGTACAGGGTTCCCTTAAAAAAGGGAGAAATAACTTTGAATGAGACATTTACCTTATATGGAAAAATATTTCAAAATCAAATAAAATTTGCTCATAAAAAACACCCTACTTTTTTTTCTGCCTAAACCAAGGAGGGGATTAATTTACTAATGGTTTAGAAGCCCTGATTCCTTCCATTTGAGACAGAATCCCCAGTAGCTACACCCTTGAGGACTTAACTAATCAATATCTGCAAGAAGGAGAGGAGCTCCTCAGATTTGATCATTCGTAGTCACAAGGTTCCAGCACACTTAAGTAAAAGCCCCCTTTATGAAGTCAGATGGAGAACTCCTAAATCTTTTTGTCCAGTGCATTGGACATGGCATGATGGATTTTCTGATAAGAGCTTTCCTAACTTTAGGTTCATTGGATACTTTAGGGAAATAAGGCTACAAACTAAAGTCTTCCAAGTGTTTACAGATTAATATACACTTTAGGCACTTGCTAACTATTCCTCCTCATCAAGATACAAAAGTGGAGCACTGTTGATGAACAGCAGACCCTAAGCAGTTTTAGGGGCAGAAGGAATTCACTCATACAGAGTTAACTCCTAAATATTTTGCTAAGTTATGTGATCATGCATGTGATATATTTTTATGGAGTATAGAGGTACCAGTTACTGTGGGCGGGGGGGGGGGGGGCACGAATTCCAAAGATGTATTAGTCAGGATTCTCAATGGCAAATATAAGAATATAATTCAAATGTCTTTCATCACAAAAGGAAATTTATTTGGCTTATACAACTGGGAAATGCAGAATGTGCTTATTTCTCACATATTGATCTAGGGGGCTAATATGTTATTTGGATTATATGCCCCTATTCTAACTGTGCTTCCCTTTATAGGGTTAGCTTAACTTCATGGAAATGCTCTCTTCAGGAGGTGGGAAAGATGACTGTTGGTGGTCCAAGGCCTCTGTCATTATAGAATTCAATCAAAAAGGAAAAGAGGGAACTTCTCTTTCCAGGATCCAGGTATTAATATCATGGAAAGACTCTGTTCAATGACAGGCCCATACTTAGATCCATACTATTATCAAGAGGATATGGTACCAGTATTTGCCAGGGTAACATACCATGCCTGCTGCAAGGAGGTAGGCACGGTACCATGATGAATAATTTTAGCAGAACCATGTGGGATGAAGGAATAGTAGTTCCCTATGGAAGAATGGTCCTAGAAAGACAATTATAACTGATGTTCACAATAAAAGACTTAATGACTTCCTCAAGGAACTCTGAGTGTGGTAAAGGAGGTGGGCATGTAACCAGCTGTAATAGGTGAATGCTAATCCCATGCAGATAAGCACAGAGCACTATGTGAACACAGAGTGGGGGTCTATAACTCAGATTGGGGGTATGAGTGATGGTTTCCTGGATGGTACATCCATTGGTTGAGTCTTGATGAGCAAATAAACAAAGGTTATCAGGTGTATAGTAGAGGGCAGATTAGATATGTTGGGAGTAGAAGCAACACCAATGAAAGCAGGGAGGTGACAGAGATGCAATGACTATTTGCTAAATGAACAGATGAGTGATTTGCCTAGAATTGCTATTTCTAAGGTTATTTGTGATATATTGTACTATTTACCAAATTCAGTGAATACCTTCAGGTCTCACTGTATGTCTCTGCTGGCATTAATGCTTTAATCCCTGGATTTTCATGGTACTATTCCTGTCTGGTTCTCTTCCTGATTCATTCACCCAAAGAATTGCTCAGGTCAAAAACTTGGTAGTCAAAGAAGACTCTTCTCTTTTTATTTCACATGTACCAAGACCTGTGGGCACCAGCTTCAGAATATATTCTGAACTTGATCACTTCTCAACACTTCCTCTTCTGTTACTTTGCTCTGAGGCTTCATTAAGCCTCATAAGGACCAGTGAAATAGCCCTGTATCTAGTTTTCCTGTTTTCTCTATTGTCTGTCTAATGCCATTTTCCCACAAGGTGGCCAGAATAATTTTTTAAAAAATTTAAAAGATTTTACTTATTTATTTTTAGAGAGAGGGGAAGGAAGGGAGAAAGAAAGGGAGAAAAACATCAATTTGTTGTTGCTTCTCATGTGCCCCTAACTGGGGACCTGGCCTGCAATCCAGGCATGTGCCATGACTGGAAATTGAACCAATGACCTTTGGTTCACAGGCTGGTGCTCAATACACTGAGCCACACCAGCCAGGGCTAAAATGTACATCAGATTAGGTTCCTACAGAAAATGAAATGTACCAACAATATGGTAATCTAGGGGAAGTATATTCCAGAAAGAGGGAACAGCAAGTACAAAGGCGATGTATTTGGAGAGTATGTGGCTTATTAGGCTACCAGAGGAGAGGTCAGATCACTGTGTTACAATCAGCCAGCGGGACTGTGGTTGGAGGAGATCTGTGAGGCCTTGCATAGTTCTTATTGGCCCTCCCCTCCCCCACCTCCCAGCTTGCTCTCAGTGTATGAGGAAGGGAAGGAGAGGAAAAGGTCATGAAAGCCTTATGTGAATTGGCTGTAGCATAAGCTGGCCCATGCTCCTAGACCTGAGAGGTGTTTAGAACTATCCCTCTTTCCAGTGGCACGCTTTCCAGGGCCTTTCTGCAGGTACCCAGTCAGGCTCTCCAGCTGTAACTTCAACACACATTTTCCTTGAGCTGGACTGTCTTCCTTTCTGCAGTTCCTAGCTTAACACGGGCCACTCTCTATGGGCTCATGCTTGTTAGAGTTCTCACCCAGGAGGTTCAAGTGGACAGAACTTCAAAGGTCTGCAGCTTAGCTCTCTCTTCTGCCTTGCCCTGTCTGTCCCATGGGAAATTCTAGTCCCATCAAACTAAGTGCAGGACTTGCCCCAATTCAGCAGCCTTCTGACGCCATCAAAGTCATTCCACTTGCTTCTAGATTCGCCAGCAGGAGTCAGAGTAGGCACAGGCCATAGTTGTATCTGCCAACATGCTGCTCTTGCCATGTGACCCACTAAAAACCCCCTTCATTTGGCCTGAAACAAAGGAGCTAGACCCTCTCCATCACCACTCTCCATCTCTCACCAACTCACCAACACAGCATTCTAGGGATGTGTAACAACTCAAAGTACTGTTCAAAAAGTTCTCGATGACACATGCCAATTAGAAAAGGGGGAGGCTGTCAATTTTAAGGGCACTTTCGCCTTATTTGCTTCAAGGTTAGGAAGAATCACTTATCCAATTAGTGGGGACATGAGACAGTGACGGCTGTTTCCTAAAATAACTGAAAAGGATGATGCTGGGAAAAGAATTCTGACCCTAATTTAAAGAAAGGTGCTATTAAAGTAATGAGTCAGTATTTTGAATGACACCGAGAAGATGTACTAGCCAGTCATATAGCTTTTGTTCCTAAGAGTGACCTCCTTAACATAGATCAACAGGAAGGAGGAGATGCAAGAATGGAGAGGTTCCCTTGCTCATGATCACCTCTGTCTTAGAACTTTCATGCTCGCCAAGGACATTTCTCTATCTGAAAAGTGTTAGGTAGAAGAATAGTAAAGGTTACTCAGGCAATAATTGTTATTGTTGTTTTTTTTTTTTTTCCCAGTGTGAATAGTGAGCATTTATTTACTGAGTGAATTTTTTTTTTTTAGCAGCCCCATGTGTTAGTAACTGAAGAGAGAATGGTAAAGAAGATGCTAAAAAAGGGCTTATATAATCCAGTAGTGGATAGAAAAAATGCTGATTTTAGTGGTACCTTGCTATTTGAATTAGCCAAGCAAGAGGCTTAAAGAAATCTGTAGCATGACCTATAATATTTCTTAAAGAAATTTTCCCTGAGAGACAGTGGTTATGTATTTTACTACTTCACAGACAGGTTACCAGACATTCTGAATTCAAAAGGCAGTGGAAAATGGAAGGAAAAAAAGTAGCAAGAAAGCAAGAAATGGATAGAAATCAATAGGGCTAAATATTATGTTAACTAATAATATAAATTATAAGAGTTATAATAGTGATTTTTATAAGTAACATATATTGAGCACTTACTATATGTTAGACTCTACCCAAGCACATTCATGGGTTATATTATTTAGTTTTCATAGCAACATTTTTAAGTGAGTATATTATTATCCCTATTTTTATAGATGCGGGATTTGAGGCACAGCTAGTAGGTGACAAAGTCAGATGTGAAAATGACAGTCTTGGTCTTAACCACTGCTGGATGCCCTATAGGATAAAAATGTGCTGCATGGAGTCCTTCAGCCACCAGCCCTGCATTGGAGTCGGTTGTAAATGGGACCTGTGCTCAAGGAGTTCTACAGAAAGGCTCCTGGCCCTCAATTCTATTTTGTGATTTGTCATTGTATGTAAATAATAGGAATCTACAAGATTTCCTCCTGGAACATGTTTATTCCATTAATATTGTCACTTGCCTACTTTGGTTTGAACATCAGTGAGATCCTGTTGTAAATTTTTGTCTTGTTTTAAATGAAATTACACTGAAAGAACCAAGGTATTCGGAGGCAGTGAACTTCAGGGAGTTGTTCAGGCATCTGGGAACACCAAAGCCTTCACACGTCTTCTCATTGCCTGTGAGATATGTGAACCTAATCGGCATGGCCTCCTGCACAAGGAAGTCCCTTCCCCAGCAGAGCTGAGATCCTCTCCTAGAACATGTCCTTGACTGGCTATCTCCTACAGCTGCTCTATTAGTGCTTTTGAAACCTCTTTCAGGAGCAGAAAGGAGCTCCTCGTGTCATGAGGGGCTGAAAACTCCCATTGTGCATCAACAGTGTGGAGTCAAACTTTAGTAGTATCTGCTAAGCAGAAGAACAGGACCTCATGCTGAGAGTCTCCCAAGTTGAGTTGACGCTCCGGAAAACAACTGGATATGGTGTTGGTCGTTATTACAGTTTCCACAGACTAAAAAAAAAAAAAGTTGTTTATGAAACAAAAGCCACATACCATTTGGTATGGTAACATTTTTTAGAGCTTTGTTTTTGCACAGCGGAAACCAGGGCTGATGTGGTCATGGTGGAACTGGAGCCAGTTCTGTTACCCCAAAGCACCTCTCCTAAAACACGCATCTGAGTAAGCCAGGCCTGGCCTTGCCAGGAACAGCCGGTATTGTTTGGCTCTCTGGAGAGACTTCCGGGACAAAGTGCTCCAAACGACCACAGCAGAGCCCCACACCACGCACCCAACCTCCATTGCTCACATTCAGGAGTGCAAAGAAACCTTTCACGGCCCCTCCTTTCTTCCAACCCAGTGAGAGTTAATCATTTGGTTATTGTTTCCTGGACTGTATCATGGTGCACGTGATTCTCACCTTTCTTCTTTATCCCTGAGACATCCTGGGCCAGTAGAGACACCTCTCTTATTTGCAATTCTTCAGTTCTCAGTCAGTGAAAGATGCCAAATGAAACATCCAAGTTTCCTGATGTTTTGAGCCAGATCATGTGAAAACTTAAGAAAATCTATGTTTGCTGCCTTTGAGAATAAGAGGAACAAACTACTTAACACAAAGGAAGTGAGTTACCAAAAGAGCCAGAATCACGGTGATAAGGTAAAGGGTGCATGAGTTTTATTAAAATTTGGGCTTTGGGAAACCTTCGATTGGCTGTCTCTTCATTATCCATACAAGTGAGATAATTTATTTTCCCTCTTCCTGACATTCTGTGGTGAAAAGTTAAATTCAGCCCTGCAAGCAAAAATTTGGGGGGAAAGATTTTTTTGTATTTTGGAGAGTACTGTACTATAGACACTATTTGAATAGTTATACACTTATTTGCTTAGGAAAGTGAAAAAAGAATACTTCATTTGTGTGATTCATTCAGTGCATAGTGACTCACGGCTTGACAGAAGCACACCAGGTTCCTGCCCTTGGGAGCTCACATGGAAGAAGCGGAGATAGACAATAAATTCATAAACTCAGAAATATATCATGTAATTTTTTAATCCTCACCTAAGGACATGTTCGCTGGTTTGAATGAGAGAGGAATAGAGGGAAAGAAAGAGGAAGAGAACTATCGATGAAAGAGAGGAATAATGACCAACCACCTCCTGCACGTGCCCTGACAGGGAACTAAACCTGCAACCTAGGTATGCACCCCAACCAGGAATCAAACCTGTGATCATTTGGCTTACAGAATGATGCTCCAACCAACTGAGTCAGCCACCCCTGTCAGGGGTATGTCAGGTAACGTCTGACAGTGATGATACTTTAAAGAAATACACAAACAGGGTAAGGAGGTAGAAAATGAATAGGTGAGAAGACCCCTTAGAAGGAGGTGTTTGAGCAGAAACTGAAGTCTGAAAAGTGTGAGCCATGCACTGTTCCAGAGGAAGGGTATTCCAGGCAGGGCTGCTGCCTTAAACTGACTATGTGGCAGAAGTACTGGTGGCTGAGATTAAAAATGTTGGCAAAGGTCAGGACATGTAGATTCTTGTTTGCTATGGTAAATCTTTGCTTTGTTTACCATCTCTACCCAGCTCCAAAAAGAGATAGGAAGAATTTCATTCATTTACTTGGCAGGTATTCATTGGGCACAAATTGTATATCAGGTTGGGTCCTGTGCACTTCAAAGTTGTGACCTCTGTCATCAAATAGAGGATGAAAAATAACATGAGCAACCTGAACGAAAGTATAGTGAAGAAAGTCTCAGCAGGGAGGGACTGATAGTACTAACTATGAATGATATAATAAGAGCACAAATTATAAATATTATTGATGATTAATATTAATGCTGTGCAGAAGGTGTTACTCATGTATATTTCACAATTCATCAAGGTCTTGTGTACTATTATTACTATTCCCTGTAAATGAGGAAATGGAGGTTGGAAAGGCGAAGCACCGATACCCAAGGCCAAAGATGATTAAGGCAAGAAACCAGGACTTGAGTCCAGGTTTGTCTGAGTCTAAAGCGCCAGGTTTGCCTACTCAGAGGAAGGAGCTATCAAGGCAAACTGAGTGTGGGTAAGTCAATACTTATAACTGCTTCCTCTAGAAATAGGATAATTCGTCTATCAGACTTGGGTCAGACTGGTGTCAGATACGTATTTCAAAGTTAAGTAAATATGATCCGGTTAAGATGGGTATTAAGATCTTTAAAAATAATTCCAAAATGCTGTCAGGAGAACAGTCCACCAAATATGTTATAATCTGTAGTAACAGTGTTCTATTTGTTTGTTCCTTATTTATTCCTGTCTCCTTGACCACATTGTAGCTGCCATTAGAGCAGAAACCAAGTCTGTCTGTTCACCATTGTGTCTCCAGAGCCTAGCACGGCGCCTACAACGCAGTAGGAACTCAATTAATATCAGCTGAATGAATGAATTAATTAAACCTGACTTTATTTCTTTCCAAGGCCATGTACCACTCCAGACAGCATGCAGAGATGGTAGAGAGTATAATAAACATCAGAGGTATTTTACAATTCAAGGCTGACCTGTACTGACCCTTTCTTTAATTAAATCTTTCACTTGTGAATGAATCATTTCTTCCATTAATTAAAATAGGATACACATATGTCTCTGTAAAGTATGTGTCAAAAGAAAGCATTCCACCTAAAATATACAGGAGGTGCTGACCACCGTGTTGAGTCATCCATCATAATCTGTAAGAAAAGATCAGCTTTGGAATTAGAACCAGCGCAGTCATCTCTTATGACCTCAAAAATATTTGCAGGTTCCTCACCAATCCGTCAGTTCCTGTGTTAATATAAGGAACCACGCATAGTGTGAAGCCATAAGAGAAACATTTATTTTGGAGGGCAGAGCACGGGCCCGGCACTCCAGGAATGCCATCATCTCTCATCACTGCCTGGAGCCCGCGCTCTCCGGAGACTCGTCTCTGGATACTGGGAGCTGGAAGGAAGCCAGGACCGCACTGTTGCAAGGCTCAACGCTGGCTCCTCTAGAAGCCACAGTGATCATTGCAGGAAAGTGGATGTTGCTACAGAAGTGGCAAAAGCAAGTGCGTGCTTCCATTCACCCTACAGCTCCCCCCCCCCCACCCCCCGGGGGGAAATGGGATGCAAGGATCCGTTTGCAATTTTAGCTCCAGAAAAACAGTGAGCTTATCCAGCCATTGTTCAAAATATTTTGCCTCCTAGTCAGCTGTGCACTCCCAAATGCTGCAGGCCTTGATTAAGTACCTTAACATGTTTAAAAAATCACCATTGGGGATTGTCTAGGCAAGATAAAAAGGAGGGAGGGATAAAATATTGAGTAACTGTTTAAAAGTGCCTCAGGTTCTCTAGAACATGTTTTCAATATCCTGTAAGATTTCAAATGCAGCAGTTTTTATTTTTTGACAGGAAAAGTATTGGTAGTTGCCAAACTAGAGGGAGAGATGAATAAGCGAAGCATAGACCACTTTTAGGGCAGTGAAACTAGTCTGTATGATACTATATGGTGGATAAGCATCGCTACACACCTGCCTAAAACCCACAGAACATGCAACACCAAGAATGAGCTCTAATGGAAACTATGGACTCTGAACTATAGTGATATGTCAATGTAGCTTTGTCATTTATAACAAATATACCACTCTGGTGGAGGATATTGATAATGAGGGTGGCTATGACCATGTGGGGACAGGAGGAATATGGGAAAGCTCTGTACCTTCTGCTCAATATAGTGGTGATCACAAAATGGCTTTAAAAATGGTCTATTTTTGTAATTACCAAGAGCACTCCACAGTGAATATGACATGTAACTATGGTACAAGACGAAGTTTTTCCACATGTCCATAATGAGACAGAGGGCCTATTTTTGCCCCTTCTTATCAACATAGTACTAAATGTTTAAGCCTGAACAACTAAGCAAGCAAAAGGAAAAAGACATATGCAAGTTGATCTAACACAGCAGTCTTTAAAAAATAAAAACAGTAAAGACTATCCTCTCTGTGAAGCACCAGGCTCTGCAGGAGCACGAATGATAAACACTCCACCTGCATATTTGGGAGGCTGGTTCAGAAGAGGCCAAATGATTACTAAACCAGTCGTGGCAATTGGATGTGTTTTATTACCGTCCCTTTATGTGAATACTAACTGCTCTTTTATTTTTCCTTCAAATGAATACTGTAAGGCCACCACAAGAACGGTATAGGAATGACAAGGATCTTTGAGATCCTCAGGGCTATTTGCAATGGTGAGACAGAGGCCTTCCAACGTGAAACGACTGGTCCAAGGCCATAGGGCAGATTAAGGGCAGAGCCAGGACTCCATGCTGTTTCTTGACTCATAGGCCTGGGCTCCTTCTGCTTCTGTTTTTACATAGGGCTGAGTCATGGATGATTTATGCCCCCGACACAGTGCTAGGTACACTGCCAGTGGGTTGATTAATGTGTTGATTCCAGCACAGAAATTCAAATCTCTCAAATAGTCAGGAATAAATCAATAGCTTTCCTTAGGCTTCAAGTCCAAACTATTTGGATTATTTCAGAGGTTAGGCTCAGTCACTCTTACGTTATCTTTAAATGTCTTGGTACCTTTATCCTACTTTTACCACTTCTCTGATAGTCATTGGCTTATTTCCAGGGCCAAGATATGGATAGCTTAAAAAAAAAAAAAAAAGAGACCTGTGAGAGGTTTAATGTGTAATAAAGATGAACAATAACATTGGAGAGTTCATTGTTTCCATGGCACAGAGCAGAGCTTAAAAGCATGGATTCTGGCGTCCAGTTGCTCTAGGTTCAAATGATGTCTTTGATGTTTAGAAGATGTGTAGTAAGACCACCAACCTTGGGCACTTTAGATTACTGAGCCTCAGTTTCTGCCTCTATAAAATGGGAATTACTGTACTTACCTTTTAGGATTGCCATTAGTTTAAAGTGAAAAGTCTTAGCTTACTCTTGGAGGTCCCATTTATATGTGTAGTTTAGTGATATGCATACGTACCCAAACAGTGATATTAGAATCATGAGCAATACAAAAATTAGATTATTGAATTTGCTTTTTATTGTTCGAAATCTTAATGATAGGTCACTTTTAAGCCCAAAACACCCTTGTGGTATGTGCTGATGCTACATCCTTCCTCACTCTCTGCCCCAACCCCTACAGCACCCCAGTTTAGAGGCCCCATGTCCTCTCTGCTATCCTGCCTCTTTCTCTTTTTCTCTATCTCCAATCTACTTATTCTTGAGTAATTTTTTAAAAAGATTTTATTCATTATTTTTAAGAAGGGCAGGGAGGGAGGAAGAAAGGGAGAGAAGCATCAACGTATGGTTGCCTTTCACCTGCCTCCAGCTATGAACCTGGCTGGAGACCTGGCTTGCAACCTGGTTATGTGCCCTGACTGGGAATCGAACCAGCAACCTTTGGGTTTGCAGGCTGGCGCCTATCCACTGAGCCACTGGCCAAGGCATTTGAGTAATTTTTTTAAAGCACACGTTTGGCCATATTATCCTCTAGCTTAAAAGCCTTCAATGAGTCCTGTGGCTTATAGGATAAAGCAGGACAGCCTGGTTCCAACCCACTATTACAACTCACTCCCATCAGCGTCATCCCCAAACCCTATGTTCTAACTAAACAGGACTCCGCTGTTCCCTCAACACCCTCGCATACTTACACACCTCTGTGCATTTGCTCATGATGTGTTCTTGGCCTGGAATCTTCTTTTCCCACTTCATCACCTACTAAATTTTTAGTCATCTGTCAAGGCCCAGCTACAATTTTCCTTCTTCAATTAAACCTTTCCTTACCCCATCCCCTCTTGGCAAAATTAATTACTCCTTGCTCTGTGTTCAATGCTACTTCAATCTTATCTCACAAATAACACTTACCACGTTAAATTATATTTTGTTGTGTGTCTGTTCCCAGCTAAGCCTGGATTAGCAAACAATCAGAACTATTTCTTCTTTCCATGTCTATGGCTCTATTCCCCACTAAGATCACATGCTACTAGAATTGTTTTAAACCAGAACTCTGGGCAGTACCTCTAAATCCACCAGACCTGGCATCAGAGTTGACACCAGAGTAAAACATACTTGCCCAGTTGCTTAACACAAGCGTTGGTTTTCATGCACAGAAGTCTGCAGATTCACTGTGGTCTGACTGAATTAGGCTGAGTGCAGCTGGGAGGGCATGAACATTCAGTTTACGTTTGCTTCACACTTGTATATATTGGAGTCTAGGCTGAAGGGACAGTGTTACTCAGAGCATGTTATGGCAGGTCACCAGGGCACAAGATTAATCCTAACTTGAGAATGCACATTTAAGACATGTGTCATGCTCACAAATATTATGTTGGCCAAAGCAAGTTGCATGGCCAAACTCATCAATGGGGGAGGAAGGCGAAGGCCTGTGATGGGATGTGGAAGGGAATAAATATTTACTAAATAATATGAAGTATCACAAAGCTTATTTATTTATTTACTTATTTATTTAAAAGTCCAGAATGTGTAGGCCTTTGCATTTAGGCAGGTATTTCACTTTTGCCCTTGTGGAAAGGTATACAATTCCAAAGTTGCCACTGAAGATTTCAGCCCTCCTAGTCTTCATGTGGTTGTAAGCTGAGTTCTAAAATGCTGATTTTTGAACTATTAGAATGGTACCATTGTTGGCAGATTGCAAATCCACACTATTCTTTACCTAACTCGTTGCCAGGTTCATAAAGGTGTTTATATATATTTAAAAACCCAGCAATAAAAATTTGATTTCCTCAAGAGCAATGTATTTTTAGAAACCCAGAAGTCCTTGTGAACAACTCTTATAAAGAATCATAGAATAAGGTCATAGCACTTTAGAGCCATGTTGGAGGGCACTTAGTTCAACCTCCTCATCTTACAGATGAGGAAACAAATAGTTTCAGTGTCAAACGTTCAATTACTGCATACAGTGGGCTACATCTTTTTCTCATGTAATAAACACAATGAGAGAAAAAACCTGGGGCAACCTTTACATGTCTTACTGTAATTCTGTAATGGGGACCACTGTTCAGTTTATTTAATGAGAGTCCTCATGTGACCAGTTACCTTTATCACTATAACCAACTTCCCCAGTTGCCTATGAAAAACAAAAATTAAGTATTTTCATTTCTCTGGATAATCGTAGGGATCTTCTGCTTGTAGAGCCAGCAGAATAAGCTGAGAAACACCCAGTCTTCTGCTCCAGTATCCTGAGGACATCTAGTGCTCTTTTCCACAAGGAGAGAGAAAGAGAGCCACCAAGCTCAGTTTTCCAGAAAGGGATCTACAGGTATCTTTGTAGGCTAAACACTTTTAATATGTAGCTAATATTCTCCCCTATCAAAGCTACTGAAATTTAAAAGAGTTTATTCATTATTTTCAGAGAGAGAGGAAAGGGGAGAAGCAGAGAGGGAGAGAGACATCAATATATGGTTGCTTTTCACTTGCCTCCAGCTACAGAGCTGGCTGGAGACCTGGCTTGCAACCTAGTTATGTGCCCTGGCTGGGAATTAAACCAGCGACCTTTGGGTTCACAGGCTGGTGCCTTATCCACTGTGCCATAGCCAGGGCTCAAAGCTACTGAGATTTAGAATGGAAAGTCCCCTGGGATGAGAGTGGGAGGAAAGATTGGAAAAATCAAAGGTGAAAGAAAAATACAATTCACTGATTACCAGCTATGGGCCAGGCCTGATGCTAGGTAATAAGGTTATAAAGTGAACAAAATGGAAGAAGATCCTGTATTTGTGATGCTTCCAGCCTAGCCCAGACATGTAGCTAAGTGTGTGTCATGAGAATGTGAAATGCAGGATTTAATCCGGTGTATAGGGGGAGGGGCCAAAGGGTCAGTGAAGGAGCCTCTAGAGACTGAGGGAGAGAGCTTTCCAGGCAGAAGAAACAGCAAGTTCAAACGTCCAATGGAACTCAGAAGTGGCTGAGGGAGCCAAAGCTAAGCAAGGGAGGGGAGACTCACATGCGAATAGACAGGTAGTCAGGGCCCAGGCTAGAGGAGGCTCATAAGAAGAGAACAGATGTTTGGATTTTATTCTAAGGCTAAGAGAAGACATCAAATGTTTTGAAGTAGGGGGATGACATACAATAATTGGATTTGCAGTTTCAGAAAGAACACTTGGCTCTCCGTACTGTCAAAAATAAGTTAGAGGGGGGGAAAATGAATTGGACGATGTAAGAAAATTACATGGAGAACAAAATATGAATCTGGTGCTGGTGAATCCAAATATTTAGCTCAGCTTGGCTGCAGGTTATTCAGAACGGACGGTTGAGTTGAGTGTGTATGCGTAGCACGTGTTTGTAGATTCCATACAGCATACTGAAGTCTTTTCTTCCTCCTTAATCTCACCCACAACTCCCAGATAGCCCAGGAAGAGGATCAAGCCTTTGGGTTTGGAAAATGTCTCCAGAACATGCTGGTTAAATGACAAGAATGGCTTCACAGTTAAAGCTGGCTCATTGGACACATAGATGTATTTAGTCCCCTTCTTCCTGAAACCCACCAATAAAAAAGAAAGAGGAGGAAAATGTGAAAACAGCAGAAATGCTGTGAAAGACTTGTGACTGTTGTAGCCCACTGACTCGATAAAGCCGCAGGCTAAGCCAGGAGCTCAGGGTGATGCATCTGCAAGCACAGACCACCAAAGACCGCCCACAGTCTACCAGAAGCTGGGGGAGAGGCAGCCGGCTGAAGAATCCAACCCTGCTGGCAACCCGATCTTGACTTCTAGTCTCCGGAACAGTGAGACAATACACCCCTCTTGTCCAAGCTACCCAATATGTGTGACTTTGTATGGCAGCCCTAGGAAACTAATACACATGGGACATGATGGCTCATCTCTGTGCATTCCATAAAGGGAAGGACCATGTTTCCGAATCTTCCTCTGAAGGAAGGAGGAAAGTAAGGGAGGGGAAAAAAGGGGGGTGGGGGAGAAGGGGTAAGGGCCAAAATGTGCCTAGATCTATCTTTTAACCCTAACTTGAAAACCTGACTTTGAGCAAGAGAGTTTATACTGCTGTCTTTAATTCTTTTATAACTGGAATATATTTATATTTGTAGATGAAAAATACAAGTAAATAAATGCATACATGTACACATAGCAAAATGGAAAGAAAATTCCCCCTCATTCCTTCAAAATATCTCAAGGGAAGGATGACTAATTGGTAGTATCAAGATTAATAAAGAATATTGAGGCTAATAAAAATTTTCAAGTATTGTATTTAAATTTGCTCCATATTTTTCCCAACCAAGCAGGCTGAGAGCCCTGGGGCAGGCCAGGCTTTGTCTTACTTCTCCTGTGGAATTCTCAAAGCCAGGCAGACAGGGACCCAGGGCAGTCCTTCTTGAACTTGCATGGGGACAAGTAGAGAATTTTCTGGAGACTGGCCCTGGATGGATGTAGGCGATAAGGTAATAGCTTCCACTTCCACCCTGTTGTCCAGGCTCCAGTACCTGATACATGAACCACACGCAGTCTGTCTGTGGTTCAGAAGGTTAAAAGTTATTAACTGAAATCAGTTGAAATGAAAAAAGTCACATCTGCCATGGTCCACAATTCACTTGTCCAGACAGCTTTGGCCTGCACCACAGGGTACGTGCGCACACGCGCGTACACACACACACACACACACACACACACACACACAGTAACCCTGGGCGAGAGCAGAGGCAGCTGCAGGAGCCA
Source organism: Noctilio leporinus (assembly GCA_004026585.1). NCBI lineage: Eukaryota > Metazoa > Chordata > Mammalia > Chiroptera > Noctilionidae > Noctilio > Noctilio leporinus. Next base: position 159,466 of record PVIW01001131.1, read on the forward strand.
AAAACTTCCCCAGTCCTAATTAAACCTTCCAAGTTTCCAGGCAACACAGTCAAGGAGAAAAATCATTTCTAAGCTGAAGACCCCGGGGCCCCCAGCCCCAGCAAAGGAAACGGGTCATTTGGTTTAATCAGCCCACGTGCACATTCTCTCTCCCCAGGTTGCCAAGGTGGGGCCTGTACCTAGCAGAGGTATTTGTGTAATCAAAGCTTCTGGAACTTTCCTTGCCAAGGCTACCAACGTGAATAGGCTCCTGAGGTAAAAATGTTCCCCCCGCTGGGGACGGTGCCCTTGAAGTCTACATCAAACTCAAGCCAGGGTCACAGCTGCTGCAGCACCCCGCAGCGGGAAAACTTGCAAGAAATCCTAGCTTGTACTACAGCTTCGCCTCAGGTCTACAGGAAACGACCCAGTTGTGTGTGTGTGTGCACATGTGAGAGAGAGAGAGAGAGAAAGAGAGGGAATATGCTTGAAAAACCCAACCCTTCTCACTAGTACTGTGGGTGGGAAGACAAAGCCACCCTGAACCTTGACCCTTTACTAAGGCAACCCCACCCAGCCACCCTCACCCATCCCTCGGTGGAGGTGAGGTTGGGGGGAGCAGGGGGGGGGGGTCGTCAAGATGGACTGAAAGCCACTAGGTGGCAGCAGATTAACTCTTCAAATGCCGGCATAGACTCAGAGCAGCGAGGAGTAGGGTCTGAAAAATTTGCGTTTGGCCACTCCCCTCCAAGGAAAGAAATATAAATAAACAAATAAATGGAGTTTTCTGTACGCAAAGATGCTTGGCTTGCGTTGAAAAAAATTCTATGGAGGGGGAAAGGTGGCTGGTCACCCACCCACATGGCAGCTTGGGGCAGGTACAATCATGAATGCTCCAGGTTTCATGACTTCAGTGGCACTTGGTTCACATTTGGTTCAGGAACCAAAAGATACTTTGAAAAATTCAGGCTCCTGTTCAATTCACTGCAACAAAAACTGAAAACAATAAGAAATGCATTTCATTCTCCAGGGACAGGCCTAATGAATCGGCCCCTGCCCTCGGGGCATGTCAGGAAGACAGGCTTGAAATGACTAGTTTCTTGAAGTCAACCACTTTGGATTAAGTAAAAAGACATGAGACTTACACTTGCTATATAGGAAAGAAAAAGAAGTAAGGTAAGAGAAAACAAGTTTATGAAGATCATTTTACATTAAGCTTCTCTGATATGGGAAGTCTTATGTTTTTAGGGTGAACAAGGCCTAAAAGGTGGAACCCACCAGAGAGAAACATTGCCAGCAGGGCCTAAAAATGCTTGCTGTTAGGTGACAGGGAAACAAATCTTGCTCCTGGGTGTTCCAACCTCTGCAAAGGATCCTTCACTCTGCTGGTTACACTTCTGCCACACATATGAAAATACTGTGGTGCTGATTGGAGTAGTGGGCCAGAAAAGGAGAAACGGATTTACTTCAGAAAGGGGAGAGAGAGCTACCAGCCACAGGAGGAATCAGTCCAGAAAGGGGAAGGGAGATGGGGGCAAAAAGATAAGTACTTTCATAGTTGGGTTTAAGAGATGTTGGAGGAGCCCTGGCTGGTGGCTCAGTAGAAAGGTGCCAGCCTGAGAACCCAAAGGTCGCTGGTTCAATTCCCAGCCAGGGCACATAACCAGGTTGCCAGCCAGGTCTCCAGCCAGAGCTGTGGCTGGAGGCAGGTGAAAGGCAACCGTACATTGATGTTTCTCTCCTTCTCTGCCTTCCTCTCTGCCTTCCTCCCTGCCCCTCTCTAAAAATAATAAATAAAATCTTAAAAAATAGTAAAAAGTAAAAAAAACGATGTTGGAGGAATACAGGAAGGGGAAGGGAAGAAATTGGGAGAAGAGAGCCATAAATGTGATATATATATATGACAAGAGAGAGGGGGAAAGGCAATTTTCAGATGTTTTGCTCTACATTTGGGATTGTCTCTAATATGCTTCAAGAGAGCACAGTAAAAATTGAAATTACTTTACAGTTATTTCCATTTCTGAGACTGGGAGGCCACTGAAGATACAAGCAAGCATCGTGGGGCACCAACCACCCTCTTCTCTGTGCCACCTGTCTGGGTAGCGGGATGGTACCCAGATTTCAATTTCTTTCAGGAGGAGCCATCTTCACATCTCCAGTAGGTTACACAAAATTTAGGTATTTATTATGCTAATCCTAATTGTTTCTTCTGAATGGGAACTCCAGAGTTTAAATTTTACTCTACAATTCCATCAGAAGAATAGGAAACATCACAATAAGATAACTCTCTATCAACTGCTTTTGAATGGTAATAAAATGTTTTTAATTTTTTTTGCATCATCCACCATACTCATGCTGGCTACATGGCAGGGCTAATAAGTGTTTGATGGAGTTGGAGCTCATAGTGGCCCATTAACCTTGCTTCTTATTTGGGACAAGAATGGTCATTTTTGAGAATCTTATATGAATTAGGCCCTAAGATGCTGATCATGCTTCCATGTCTTTATACATCTTTCCCTTCATCTACTCCTTTACCACTCAACCAGGCCTGGTCTTTTAAGCAAAGGCTCACTCTAGCTTTAAGACTGTTGAAATGTCTTAGCCTCTATGAAACCTGTCCTGATCACCCACCCACACCCTCTTGTACATAACTCATCTCCTGGGACTGCATCATTGTTTTCCTATTTACTGTTCCTAATTAGAGGGAAGACACAAATGATTGTTGTATCTTCAGTGCCCAGCACAGTGCCTGGTGCACAACTGATGCTCAATAAACTACTGGACAAAGAGCTATCATATACAAGTGTCTCATCATTCCATGCTGCGGAAGCCCAACTTTTGAAAGGTCAGCATTTTCCGAGCACCTAATCTAGATCTTACACTACAGTAGGTGCTAGGGAATTCAATCAATTACTCATCCCTCTTATTATAATATGTATGTCCTATTCTTCATTTGGCAGAAAGTGGAGGAAAATGTTCCAGTAAGATGACTTTCAGACCAATAGAGCAGTAGGAATACGGTTCCCAAAGCCTCTAGCAATAAAAGTTTTTGTGCTTATTCTTCTGTTTCTTCCAGGCAACCATTCTTTTAAAAATATAAAAGTACTTCAGGCTTATTAAAAAAATTTTGCGAAAGGGACAAAACAATTTCCAATCAGAGTCTCACTGTGTAAATAGAAAGTCTGTAACATTTTGAGGTATGAATTACTCTCTTGCTTATGGATTTTAATAAAAACCAGACGACAGCCCCTGCTGTCTGCTAAAATCGGGGCCAGCTTCTACAGCAAATACATAGGTGGGTTTCCTGGTTGCTTGCTGCAGCACACACATGGGAAATGCCTGGAGGCACATCCTGGTAAGCCGCACTAGATGCGGGGTTGAATTATCAAAAAGGGTGAATTAACGTGGTTGGGTGCCTTTGCCTAACTTTGTACATTGCCAACCTCTCTTCTGTTCTCTTCAAATCACCTGAAGTCACAACAAGCCTCAGGTTGCAGTTGCTTCAGCTCCCATTCACTCAATTGCTGGTCCATCCTTCTTGCTACAGCCATGGTCAAGGTGGTGGATGGTCACAAGGCCCTTCATAAACATCAAAGGGCCCCCCCAACAGCCCCAGGACCTTTGCCACTGGTTTCCTTGACTGAACTAGCCTTGAGCTTCCATAATACTTGAACTCTGAACAGTCTTCCTTGGACTCTTAGTGGCAATCCCAGCGCTGTCACTTGTTGGTGTAATGGGACAAAGAGCTCACTAGAATTGAAAGATCATGGCAGAAAGATGACTTCTTAGTGAAGGAAATAAATGGAGGCAGCTTTCAGCTTGGGGAGAATGGGCACTCCCTCATCTTTGTGGAATGATCAGCCTGAGAAGAGCATATGTTGACTCCTGAACACTGGAGTGGATTTTTCAATGAATTTTACTTCATGTCAAAAGCATTTCTGGTAATGGATCAGCACTGAGGCTAAACAGGGTTTATTTATTTATTTTTTCCCCTCCCCATGCACTGAGTTAGTTGCTGGGGACACAAAGATACATATGACAGCCCAGCCTGGGAGACAACCATGACAACCATACACCTATGAGGAGGGAAAGGAATTTCATATTTATTGAAAGCTTACCTAGTGCTTAGCAATTGTGCTAGGTGTTTTTAAAAAGTTAACACATTTAAGTTCAACAAAGTGTGAATGAAATAGTATTTCTTGTCATGTCACATTAGGAGAAACTGAGGCTCGGGGAGCTATTTACTTTTCTAACTCACACTGCTGGAACTTTGCTCAAAACCTCAACCCCCACATCTAAGTCAGTTCCATGGAGTGGCTGGGAGAAGCCTTTCAGCGCTGTGGGCAAGGCTTAGGTAGACCTCCTCTGGGTGGGCTCCCTCGCCCCTGAGTCAGCCCCATCTCAGGAGCAACACCTCCGCGGAGAAGCTAGTTGGGTCAACTGCCACAGGACTGCTGCACAGTCAGGTGGGACCATTCCTCTGCATTTGAGACTTCTGGTTTTGAAGGAGGCATGTAAATTCTCTGTCCTTCCAGCTAAGCTTCAGTCTTCCCTCCTCATTTGCTTACAATGGAAATGAGGATATGGTGGAACATATTTGATGTGTAGGTAGATTCAGGTGGATTTATGCTTCTACCAGGGTGTGGCCTTAGGTACGAGTTTTGGTATTTTTGAGTCTTGACATGTTGAGCTCTTTTGGTTTCTGATCCATGCAACAGCACAATGGCCACCTTTCAGGGTTATGATTATACATCTTAAAATATAAGGAATTGTGGCTCTGTACAGAGCACATAGAGCATTTCAACTCTCCATAAGCATTCGATGTTATTCCTTCAACGCTTTCCCTGCTCCACAAGCACAGATCTATAAGGTCAGCAGTTTTTCACCTCCTAAAATATTATTTTTTCTGTGTTAATATCTGTCCCCACCCCTAACTCCTTCCACTCCCCTACTAATTGGCCTTAAGTTCTTTGAAGGAAAAGACCATGTCACATATTAACAAATATTTGATTGATTAATTGATTGATTCTGTCTGTTGACACCACATTCTTACTCTTAAGTGGTGTGTTAGCAGTGGTATCCTGGGAGCCAGCTCATGATGGCTTGTGAGAATCATGCTAAAGCTTCAGGAAATTTGCCAGCCAGTTGTTAAATTGTGGGTAGCTTAAATTTTGCTGTAGTAGGAGTATTTACACCATCCTAATTGGCAAACACTACAAATCAGGGCTTGGTTCCCTTCCCACTCTCACCCCAAACACACACCCACATACACAGAGACAGTTGTGTGCTAGTTTTCTTGATAGTCTTAACTTTAGATGAATTACATCCTGGATTATTAGAAATGCTCATAGCCACGTGAGCATTGGAATCAGGGACAGTTTCCAGATGTGTTCCTGGACGACACACCAAACAGTCAAATGGAGAGGATTCTCTCCAGCACTGGGTCACAAAATGTGTCTCTCATATAAGAGAAAACTTTGGGAATAATTGTTTTTAAAGGTCATTTTCATTTGGAGCATTTCTGTTTTTAAACTATACTTTATTGATTACAGTTGTCCCAATTTTTCCTCCTTTACCCCCTCCTCCAAGCACCTCCCACTCCCTTAGGCAATTCCTCCCACAGTTGTCCATGTCCATGGATCATGCATATAAGTTCTTTGGCTACTCCATTTTCTTTACTATGCTTTATATCCCCATGGCTATTCTGTAACTACCTATTTGTATTTATTAATTCCCTCACCTCTTCACTGATTCCCCTACACCCACTTCCTATCTGGCAACCATCAAAATACTCTTCTTATCCATGATTCTGTATCTGTTCTTCTTGTTTATTATTTTGTTTCTTAGGTTCAGTTGTTGATAGATATGTATTTAGTGCCATCTTATTGTTCAGAGTTTTGATAATTTTCTTAAAAGTACTTTAATATTTCATATAATAATGGTTTGGTGATGAGGAACTCCTTTGATTTTTTTCTTGTCTGAAAAACTCTTTATCTACCTTTCAATTATAAATGATATCTTTGCTGGGTAGAGCAACCTTGGCTGTAGGTCCCTGCTTTTCAGGACTTTGAATATTTCTTGCTAATCCCTTCTAGCCTACAAAGTTTTTAATGAGAAAACAGCTGACAGCCTATCTACATGGAAACTGCCATGTAGATAATTAACTTCTTTTCTCTTGCTGCTTTTTTTTTTTTTTTTAATTTTTCATGTCCAGATTTTATTATTATTATTACTATTATTATTGTTATTTTGAATTTGTAATCCTAGCTCCATCACTCACTGTCTTTTCCTCCTTCTTGTCTTTGTTCCTTCCTTTGTGAAATGCAGTAATTCTGAGGGTTGAGATGAGGGCTGCCATAACACTTTGCTCAGATCAAGGAATTTGTCAATGTTTAGGTTTTTCTCTTCTCATCCTCATAACCCTTCTTGGAAAGTGATAATCAAACCTTAATTTCAGAGAGAAGAGCAATAGAAGACATATAAGGAGGAAACAAATTTAGGTGTAGTTCTACCTAGATAAGTCTTGTGTATTAATATCATTATCATTCTTTTTCTTTAAGAGTCTAAAACTACTTTTTACTCAGGAAGGAGTGTTGCTCTTGGCCAGATTCCACATGATAACCCATTGCAATCCTTCAATAGGAGTCACTAAATGAACCAATGGCACATCTTCAAATTCTTCATTTGGATCTCGAAATTTGTCTTTTTCAGGTCATTGTTTGAGTTTCCTGATCTAGAACAACAAACAGTCTCCTGGACCTGTGCCCAGGCTATGGATTTTCACAGTTGTGGAAGGAACCATTTAGTTTCTGGATCTGTAGAATAGTAACCTGACCCTTCCTGTATTTAAGGGCTATTACTAAGGCACCTGAAAACAAATCAAGAAGGCATCTACCCACAATTACATCAGCTTTGGTTTAGTTTGGTTTTCAAGGAGTTACAAACAGGACACCATTGCAGGAGCAAATTCAAGATTTTGGAACCTGTAGCTTATATAATTCGGGAGGTACTGTTTAAGAGAAAATATCAAAGTGCTCCTTGAATATATTGCTAGTGTCCCTGGAAGGAGCCCATCTAATTTGAAAGACTCTGCAAACAAACTTTAGTAGCTTCATGTTAAATCCACTCATGATTATAGAACTCATTAAATCAAGTAAACCTGTTTGGATACTCAGCCAGGACACCAGGTGAGCCCTTTTCACTGGAAGCTCCTGCTAAACTTACTATATGAAAAATCTGTTTTTTTCCCCTTTCCTTTTTACCTGTTCAAAGGCACTCAGTTTTCCTATCTAGGAATTACCAGAAGCTTCCAAATGTCATTATAAGTCTTGCTGCTTTTAAGATTCTCTCTTTATCTTTAACCTTTGACATTTTAATTATGATGTGTCTTGTAGTGGGCCTCTTTGCATCCATCTTGTTTGGGACCGTCTGTGCTTCTTGGACTTGTACATCTATTCTCTTCACCAAGTTAGAGAAGTTTTCTTTCATTTTTTTTTTTCAAATAGATTTCCAATATCTAGCTCTTTTTCTTCTCCTCTGACACCACTATGGTATGAATGTTGGAATACTGGAGGTTGTCCCAAGGGCTGCTTACATTATCTTTGTTTGATTTTTGTTTGTTTATTTTTGATCCTTTTTTCTTCTTATTGTCTGATTGTTTTTTGCTTCTGTATTTTCCTTATTATTGATTTGATTCTAGGCTTCATCCACTCTACTGTTTTTCCCTATAAATTGTTCTTTATTTCAATTAGTGTATCCTTTGTTTCTGACTGGATCTTTTTTATGCTGTTGAGATTCCTCACTATGTTCCTTAAGCCTTCTTACAAACAGTATTTTGAACTCTGCATCAGATAGAATGCTTATCTCCATTTTGTTTAGCTCTTTTTCTGGAATTTTGACCTGTTCTTTCATTTGGGCCATGTTTCTTTGTCTCCTCATTTTGGCAGCCTCCCTGTGTTTGTTTCTATGTATTAAGTAGAGCTGCTATGAATCCCTGTCTTGGTAGTATAGTAGGTGTCCAGAAGAGTACAATGACACAGCTTCTCCTATTAATCGAGCTGGCTACTCAAGATGTGCCCTTCATATGGACCAATTACACCCTCCTCTTGTAGTTGAGTCTTGACTGCTGTTGGTAGGACAATGGGAGGGATTTACCCTGGCCTATTAGCTGCGTGGACTGGCTGTGACCACTGACTACCACCCTCGCTCTCTGTGGAGGACGTGCTGTGCAGGGCAGGGTGGTGGTGCTCTGATATGATCTGCAGCTGTCCACTGGGTGAGTAGGTTCTGGGATTTCCCAAATAATTCAGGCCAAGGTCACCTCCCCACCTGTGTTTTGCCTGGGGCCGCCTCGCCTGAGCAATAAAGCAATCTGAGATGCTGCTACTTGTGCTGGGCTTTCAGGTTCTTAAGCAAAGCCAAGCTGTGAATCTAGGCTGGCTGCTGCTAGTGCCAGGCCTGAAGCCACTTAGCGAGGGGTTGGGGAGCTAGGGGCTCCCCACTGAGGTTGGCTGTTGTTTATTTGATAAGATTTAGGAAGTTGTGAAGCATGAACCTAGACTAGCCATTATATGGAAAAGCAGCTTGGGTGGACCCATAAATTGGGTGAGACAGAGTCTCAGGAGATCCCCAGGGCTGGGCAAACAGTGTTAGCCAGGTTGATGGAGTCTTAGGTATGGCACCAGCCTATGGACTCTGTTGCTCTGTGAGGGAGGGATCAGAGCATGGACAATGGCCTCTGCCTGCCTTTTTGTTTGGGAGAAGGTTGAACCCCTGCTCTTGCCTTGAGGCCAGATACTTCAGTTTCTCCCTGTATGTTACTGTGGCCTTTCAACCTGCCACCCTGGCGCTAGAGCTCAGCGTGAGTGAGTCTGATTAGGTGAATCTATGTGTGAGATCTTTAAGAGAAACTGCTTGGGATTCTAGAAGTTTCTTCCACCAACTCAGTCCTTGATAGTTTTTGCAACCAGAAGTTATGGGGATTTATCTTTCTGACACTGGAACCTTGGGCTGGGGGCCCTGGTGTGGGGCTGGGACTCCTCACTCCTGAGATGGCCCTCCTAAATTTTTATCCACCACATGTGGATGTGGGACCAGTCAGTTCTGCATCTCTGCCCCTCCTACCAGTCTGGATGGATGTGGTTTCTTTAATTCTGTAGTTATTAGACTTTTATTCAACTTAATTTCTGGTGGTTCAGAGTGGTGGTTGTTCTATATTTTAGTTGCAATTTTGATGTGGTTGTTTGAGGAGGTCAGCTGTGTTTACCTACACCACCATCTTGCCTTGTTTTTAGTGGACTCAGCCAATTTCTTATAATCATCCACTTGCTTTCTAATTTGCTTGTAAATTTTGGATTTAATAATTGAATCTAGAATTTTTTTTTTTTTTCTGAGAAAAAAACTTACCAATGAGTACTTTCTGATAGCTACCTTTTCCTGTTTGTTGACATTCAGGATGACACTTTCTTAATAGTTCTTTTGATTGCTCTCTTGTTCAGTTTGATGTCAAATGGATTCCTAGTCATGGGATTCTTGCAAGTCCTAGTCATGTTCTGTTAAATAATTTGTCAGGTCTTTTGGTATACTACTGTCCAATAGAAACCTGATACAAATCGCAGTGACAAGCCACTTGTGTGTATAATGGAAAAATTTCTAATAACCACGTTAAAAAACTAAAAGAAATAGATAAAATTAATTTAAACCTTGTGTCTTCTAATCATGATAACTGCAACCTATAAACTATATAAAATTATTCATGAGATATTTTACATTTTTTATACTGTCTTCCAAACCTAGTGCATATTTTACACAAACAGTGAATCTTAATATGTACTAGGGCTCAAAAGTCACATGTAGCCAGCAATTACATTGCATCGTGGAGGTATAGACATACTGAACTTAAGCACCTGGACATTATTGTTGCTATAATTATTGTTTATGTATATATGTATATATACATTTTTATCTTGTATTTCATTCCCATTTTTTTGTGCTATTTATTCATTCCTTTTCAGCAGGTAAGCCTCACTAACCGTCAAGAAGGCAACAGCTAAATAGGGGCGAGTGGCCTTGCTTTCTCTTTGTCTATTAATATTAACGAGGGTACCTTTTACAGTTAAGAACCATAAAGAAAGCTCGTTAAGGGCAACAACATCCCCTAACACACAACTCTCTCTAGAACCACAAAATGGGTATGTTACAGGGGCCTGGGAGCTAATTCGCTCCAGATGTTTGCAAAGCGAGCAAGACCAAAAAGGTGGAAACTGAAATTACTAAACACTTAATAAGGAGCTGATGGAACCAAGGCCCCAGGCTTGGCCCAGCAATGAGTGAAACACAGAGACCCTGTTTGTTCAGAGGAACTTCAAAGCCCCCTATAAACTCCCAGGAAAGGTGAGAGGCAAAAACGCTACAGTGAACCCTGCATTCCTGCAAAGTCGAACTGGAGACTAACTGGAGATGCTTCCCTGGTGCTTAAGAAGAAGACTGAGGGGTAGGTCTGGTGAGCAGATGTTTGGCTTTTGTTTATGCCCATTCTTACATACAGTATGTGCAAGTCGGATATAGGCATTTCTTTAGCTAGGCCAAAGGGGATAAACCAATTAAACATTCAGTAAAAAAAAAAAAAAAAAAAACATAGAGAAAATGTCTTTCCTGTTCTAAGTATTATTCTTCACCAAAACCATAAAATTGCTAATGAGACATAACAGATCCACATAAAGTTAGTTATATTTATCTTCATTTTTTTCTCCCTTTCTCTCTCTTCAATAGAAGGACCAACAGCGTGGAGTTTGGGCTAAGATGGTAATAAAGGGGGAGAAGAAAGACTAATTCATCAAATGTGTAGTCAGTTGGAAGTCTGATAAGTTATCTCTTTGATCACCTGCTACCTGGCAGGAGAAGGTTTCCAGAACCCAATCCTGTATCTGTTTTTGTTTTTTATTCCATTTCTAATCACTGTGACCTTCCAGGTAGGTGCTGTTTGCCTTTAATATCTTTCTTTGGAGTTCAGAGAAAGCGAAACAATGGCAGTCCCAAAGGAAGACAATCATGATCAGAAGTGATCACATTGCCTAAGCAAAATACCTGCCATAGAGGAGGATGGAGAATGACTCTCATTCAACAGTTACCAAGAGAGAGAAACGCAGACCTGGCATTGTTAGAAACTGAGGCACAATCTCATCTTCTCCTTGGAGAATCAACAAAGTGGGTCCATTGCCTTTTTAAAATTTAAAATAAATTTTTAGAACAGAATTATGTAGCATTGCATTCAGAATAAAGTGGTTTATTAAATGCATAATCTCTTTGGACTGAGGTAGACTTAGGTTGGATTTCCAGTCTAGCTGCTTCTTAGGTATATGGACTTTTAGGTTGTTAAACCTCTCTTGGGTTTCAGGTTCCTCCACAAATAGGGCATAAAAATAGAACCTCCTCCTTAAGAAAGTTTTGAGGATGAACTGGGGTATACATGCAAAGTTCTTACCCCTAACAGCCCAGTTCCTGACATAAGGTAAGACTAACTAATGATATCCAAGGTGATAACCTGTATTTATTATTCACCATCCCAGGCTTCTGTTTGGCTCTCTTCCCTGCAGGAAGATGTTCTTTTGTTATTCACAGCCTTGGTAGAGTCCATGATTTGCAGGAAGATTATTTTCCATCTTAAGCTCCCACCAGTGGGTTCGTTGAGGGTTCTTTCTTGTGATAGTTTTCTTCATACAGCAAAGAGACAGTCTTAACTTGTGTCATGTATTTGGTGAATTTCTTAACTGAGCATTTGCTGGAAGGGCGACTCTCAGAAATGGATTTCCAAGATGGATTATTGACTGGGGTGCCACGAGTCACCCTGTATCCGTGCATCCCTCAGTTCCCCTTCTCAATACTTTTGTGCAAGTGATCAATCACCATAATAAAGCATTTCATGAAGTCACGATTCAACAAGAAAAAGATGAATGTAAACACTACACAGACAAACACTGTGAAGAGAAACATCTGGATGTCCACGGCTGTTTCCTGTTGAGAGAGTTTGGGAACTTGGGGATTTTAACAGTTGGACAGGGCTAATTTTGGAATCGACTTCACATTTGTACAAAAAAGAAAAGCACACATTTATTACACTTCACTTGTCAGATGAGGGAAGTCGGCGGTCAGCTTCCCAGGCCTTTCTCAGAACAAAAGGGATTGAATTGAAAACACAGCAGAGGGTTTTCCTTCCCTTTCCACTCTGTCACTCTAGGGCACTCCCTTCTCCTTGGCCAGGACTTGGCTTTTCTTCACTCCTTCCTTTTCTTTTCATATTTGGTTTCCTCTTAGGTTCCAGAAATCTCAGCTTTGATACCTGGCTTTGCCACCAATGGACCAGTTGATTTTTGACAATTCTCTTAATCTAAGCCTCAGTTTCTTCCTTTTCTGAAAGTAAAACTAATAATAATTGTAATAATAATACATATTCACCCATGAATTTCACAGGATTGAATAGGTCAAGCCCCTTTGTCCTCCTTCCAGTTTCCAGAACATTTAATATTTTTCTTGCTTCTCTAGCTTTTAATATGAGGTTTCTCCTTTTCTCTCCTTAGAAAACAGTGACTCACCCTTTTTGAAGCAGCCACAATATTCCTGATGCTTTAAGAGATTATTTGTGTGTCTCTCTCTCACAGGTATTAAAAATAGCATTTCAAAGCATATATAGTAGCCTGGGAAATTTTACTATACATTTTTAAGTAAGAAAAAAGCAAGTAATAAAATAATACAATCCATATTTGCTAATATATTATATGGGTACATATTTGAATTTATTTTACAGGATAATAAATGGGACTTTTCTTGTCCTGGACTCCAGGCTATAGCTGCAAAAGTGACAGCATGTCATATTCTAAAGAGGAGATGCTAGGTACATAATTGCAGATAGTAGTAAATGGTAGGCCAGTCTTGCAACATCACACTACCCTAATCAGGCTACGTAAGAAAAGACAAGAAACTCAAACTCAATTTGGTTAAATAGGAACATCGTACTATGAGACATCAGCTGAACAGGGACTCTTGTGCTATCTCTCCTATTCTCCTCTTAGGCCAAGTTTTAGGTAAATAATTTGAAGCAATTGGGGGTGCCTACCAGGAGGCAAGCCTGGCTTTTCACTCTACACAAGATGCTGGTTGAGTTATAGAAACCCCCAGGCCTGTGGAGGTGCTGCCTCCAGGCAGAGCAGAATAAGCTAGTTCTTGGAAACTTGACATATAGTCCCTTTCCTAAAGGTGGGAGGGCACGTGTGAACCCAGAGAGCCGTGGCTACTTCCTTCCCGAGCAGCCTGCAAGTGGGACTCCAGAAGAGCCGTTTGCCACAGCTGGACAAGGGAAAAGGCAGCAGGGGAGGAGCCTGATTCCACCATCTAGCGTTGAGGGGATGCCTGCATTTTCCACAGGCCAAGAGAATATTTTGGAAGGTCACTGGATCTAAAGGTCCTTGAAATCACCCTGGCAGAAAAATGGTAGCAGGGTAACTGCAAAAGCTAGGAGTCAAGGGTGGCAAGGCATTGGCTGGAGTGTGTGTCACTCACACTAATGGCAGACAGAGAGCTGCAGAGTCCTCAGGGTGCCTTGCATTGTTCCTCCTGTGCAACCTACCAGAGGCCTCATGTGTAGAAGCCCCCAATTGGACGCTGGCAGTCCAATTGGGGTGTCAGCTGAAGGGAACCTAAAGCAGCAGCAGTAGCAGCAGTAGCAGCAGCTAAGACAGGATGCTTCTCCCTGTTTCTCCTTCCCTCCCTTTCACCCCAGTTCTGGAAAGTCAGGGGAGGGAGGAGAACAGACCCAGCTGCACACCAAACACACAGCACCCACTCATCATGACAGGTTCCTGACTGTGACTTAGGGCAATGATGAGAATAGCAAATTGGGATTTTGGAGAGAGGCAGAATTTTAAATTGGGAGTGAGAGTGAAACGTTGATTTAGAATCAAAACTTATAACTGAAAGTGACATTTATTTTTTACGGATTCATTTTGTTAAGAACCCATTCCTGTTGATGGGGGATGGGGAGAAATGTCCAACTTCCCAACCAAAGATAATACAGCCTTTTCATGTTTGCCCAGAGAGAGTCCACATGGCACTGTTCTGGGTTCTTGTCATAACTTCAAGGGAAACTTTCACAAAGTCTGCAGTGTCCTCAAATGCCTTGCAGTGGGAACCCACTTAGGTGGCAGCAGCCTTGACTGCCACATGCAGCAGCAGGGCTACACAGGAAAAGTGATGGCATCTGCAGCACAAATCTGAAGGGGACCTGGGAGAAGCTCCAGCAGGCGGCTTGAGCCATTGTCACCATTGCAAATCCTGCCACTGACAATGTCATACCGTCCAGGAACATGGGCCAGTGAGCTGTGCTGACAATTGCTGCTACCCCTGCAGCTACTCGCATTGCTGACACTTCCCTTCCAGAACCTTCCCTGACCAGCTCCAGGCAGCCTCCCAGGAGCCACAGCTTCCAGTGGTTACTGATCCCAGGGCCGACTGCCAGCCTCTCGCAGACGCGTTGTGTTACCCTACTGCCCCCCACTTTCTGTGTGTGAGACCACGTGGTGCGGACGCTGCGGTCCCCGCAACAACATACCGGCTCCATCGGTGGGTCTGCTGTGGTGACGCTGGCCCGGGAAGCTCTGCGCAAGCGTGGCACCATCTCCCAGGAACACCCATGGAAGGTCATGCCTGGTTTCTACTTCTGCAGAGATCGTGAAGGGATGGAAAGGAAGGATAGGCCACTGAAAGGGCTGTGACCAAGCAGCCATTTCAGGGTGGATGGACCTCTCCGGTTCCCAAGTTCACGGCTGCTCAGCCTGAGGTCGCAGACTGCTGGGAAGGCGCAGGCTGCTAACTGACGCCTGGAGCGCTCGGCTGTCGGGGAAGCCTGGCCTGCAGCCCCCACTGCTCAGGCCACTGCGTGGAGGGAACAACCAGAGAGCTGTCTTAAACTGTTCTTCCATTGACTCTTGAACAGACTATGGAAATAAGGTTGATAGAAAATAAACAGTAAAAAACAAAATAAAACAAAACAAAAGGATAACACAGTCTCTAGGTTTAAAGCTGTCCCAGATAAATTTTTAGTGGGTTCAATTAATAGGAGATCAGGAGTACATCTTCTTTCTCAAGTTATTTCCCCCTTCCCTCTTTACTTCCGTTATGGTGTCTTGGTTTAGGTAGACACACATCCTTTTCACAGCTGAAGGAGAAAGCTCTAATCCACACTTGGTGTCCTCATACAGGAGAAGAAACAGGGGTAAGTAGCTTGTAAGGACACACAGCTGTGGGTGGGCAGAGGTTGATATACACACATGCAAGACCACCAGGTAAAGGAAGGAAGCAACTGACATGTCATCTTAGATAAGTAAGAAACACTCTAGCTGGATTGGGTGGCTGAGGTGCCCGACCTTGACAAAATTTCCATGACATTCTCAAACTCATCAAAACGCACAAGCCTAGCACAATGGAGTCACTTACCTATTTCTGAAGGATGAACATGGTCCAGTAAAGGACCTAAGATTTATAAGATAGCACATAGTTCAGAGCATGATTTGTGCTGTTTATTCCATTCACTGCCTTCCTTCCTTCATTCATTATGTATCTATCTTGTGTTTTACAAATGAGGGAATTAGCTAAGTCCTAGAGATACAGACTGTCAACAGGATAGCTAGTTCTTGCACTTAGGGAGTTTTTATCCTAAAAGAAGGAAATGAATATAAACTAATTATTATAATTATTGATAAGTACTATGATGAAGAAATTTATGGGCCTGTGAAACCATAAAATGAGGACACGGCCTATTTGGTGGGTCAGAGAATACTTTCTTAAAGGAATGGTATCTGAGCTAAATAAGAAAAGATAAATAGAAACTAGCCAAGGAGGAAGGAAGAGTTGTAAGAATGTCCCAGACTAAATGTGTGCTATTTTTATTGAAACTGACCTATAAAAGAGTTGGGATGACTGGATAGTGGTGAGGTCCATTGTGTAAGGTTTTAGGTCAAGTGGGTATCGGATTCAATCCATGGCCCACCAGGTGTATGTGGGACTATCCATGGTCTTCCTGGAAGAATCCAGGAATTGGAAGAGGTAGCCACTGTACAGCTGTTTCATTTTGACATGCTTTCAGTATGATGTACCAAGTAAATCCAACTAACAGTATTTAAAATGGGGGTTAGTCAACTTTTTCTATAAAGAGCTATATAATAAATATTTTAGAATTTGCAGGCCATGTCGTCTGTTGCAACTACTCAGCTCCTTTCATGTAGCATGAAAGTAGCCATAGACCATACATGAACAAGTGAGCATGGCTGTGTTCCAGTAAAATTTTATTTATTGGCCCATGAGCTATCATTAGTCAATCTCCCTCATAAAGTAGGATATTTAAGGTTCACCTAGAAGAAGTCTAGCAGTGGTGGTTTCAGGATTGGTTCAGCAACACCTTGAGATGAGGGAACTGGAGAATTAGCTCTGTGATCCCGTTGTGGTCATGTGAGCAAATAAAACAAAGACACCAGGTTATGAGAAGGAGTGGTTTGTGATGGTTGAAGATAGAAAATTAGTACACTGTATAGAGAAGAATAAATCCATTAGCTTGCCCATGATTTGTTAAAAACCAGTCTCAATGTTCATTGGTCAGCAAAGGGTCTTAAGTTCAGTCCAAGCAATCTGATTCCTCAGGCCTCTCAAAGTTCATGGTCCTTTGATAATTCTGCTGCTTAAAAGCAGTTGTGATGAAGCACAGCAACAGACTTTGATAGCTCCTAGGGAAGTGTATGTGGAAATTTTCCCTTTGACAATTGTAATGTGGTTATAGGAATTCCAAGCATCACTTGTTTAAAGGACAGCATCCCATCAACAAGGAGAGCATGGCTAGATGATCTTTTGCTCATAACATTCCCTCTTGTACCAGGGAAGAAGTCTTTCCTAGAAGCCTCCTATCCCCTACTGCAGTCTTACCTTTGCATTTCATTGGCTAAAACTAGGCCACTTATCCACCTCTACACCTGTCACTACCAAAGAGGACTGGACTAATCAAAGTTCTTCTTTGGACAGGTTGTCTGATACTTGAGAACACTTCGATAGTTATTAGGAAGGCCACTAACTATGCCCCTCAACAGTTGTTACTGCTCTCCCTCTTTGTTAATAGAAAATGCAGACACAATGGGCAACAGGCACTGCTGAAGAAGCTGTAGATAGAGTGATATAAAATAGTTCGGCAAGAATAAGGTGGGTCCTTGGAGAGCAGTCCCTGCTAATACAGCTGAGTGCTCTGCATGGAGTTTCAATGTACTAGCTGCCAATGAGAATAATCATATCTTATCTGTTTGGGGATTTTGATTTTGTTTTTTATTAGAATGCTTAAAGCAGAACACCCTTCCACGCAATCTCTCTTGTTAGGGACACACAGAACAAATCTAAAGAAAAAGCTTAAGGACAGGAAACTCTAGTTTATCTATAAAACAAACATACTGATAGTTACAATAATCTGCCACAGGTTATTGGATTTCTTCTCTCTATTTATACTCTACATTTATGGGAAACTGGCAAAGTATACATACACACATGCCAACATTAGGGATTTAGTAAGAAAAGCCATTTTCAGGATATGTTATAATTAAAGTCATACTAATTCAGCCCAATCCTTAAACACCTACTCTGCCTCAGTCTGCACTGTGGGGTAATGATATAATTATAACCCTGAAGCATTGCAGGACATGGCGAAAAGAAAGAACTCTTCAAGTTTTTGTGTTAATTATATGTTACTGTTGTCTAATCAAGGAAAGGAGATAAAGAATGATAAGAAAAACATGGGTTTTTACAGCTGGCTGACTTTGGATCTCATTGTAGCTCTGCCACTTAAAAACTGCCTCAGTTTCCTCATCTATGTTCATAAATTTTTGGACTATCCTCAAGGGCAGTAAGATTAATCAGAGGCTTAGTTTGGCTTTTAAAATTATGATTTTTAATTAAAGTTACAAAGTAAGAATGCATTTTTCCTTGAGCTTTTAAGTTTGTCTTGAAATTTTAATACATTTATAGGTCTAGCAAATTCTAATAATCACCTTTGAGGGACCTATGGCTAATGTATTTTTTAAGTTTTATTTATTGATTATGCTATTACAGTTGTCCTGATTTTGTCCCTTTGTACTACCTCCACCCAGCACCCACCAGTCTTTTAGGCAACCCCCTCAACATTGTTCATGTCCATGGGTCATGCATATAAATTCTTTGTGAAACCTAGCCCAAATACCTTTTGAAAAGAGACAGTGTCCAAACAAACAAAAGAAAACCATTATTTTCATGGAAAGAATGTGAACTTTAATGGTAGACCTGTCATTATTCTATTGCATTTCAAGCCCCTCTTTTTCCCCTTGGATTTCTCCAATTGCTTCCCAGCTATTCTAGCAGCACCCACTCTTGCTGTCTTCAATGTGTCCTTTACCCAGCTGTCAGTTGTCTTTTGCAAGTACAGATCAGCTTGGGTCTCTCCCCTGCTTAAGTTCTCAATTAAATCCTGGCTTTCTCTCAGAATGATGTTTAAGTCTACAAGGGTCTTCACCATTTACTTCTTGCCTGCCTCTGTAAGCTTTATCTGCTAAAAACATCCCCCGTTCCAACCTAAACTGGACTCTCAAGCTATCGTGTCCCACTCATTATTCTGCAAATGCACCATCTCCCGCTTCTCATCCGGTTTTTGCACATGCTCTCCTTATTGCTCATAATGCCTTTTTGTGGACTAACCCCTACCATTTCAGAACTCTTCCCAGGTGACACTATCTTCTAGGCAGTCTTCTCTAACTCTATTCTTTCCATGTGGGTTAGGTGTGATGTCTATGCTGTGTGTTCCCTGAGCATCCTAAGGTAATGCCTATGTCACTCATCACAGTGATTTGAACTGCATGTGCCACAGTAAGAGAGAACATGGAAATTTGTTTCCAGCTGGGGGTTTCGGTATCTAGAGATATGCCTGATGGATGGTAAAATGGGAGCAGGAAGCCATTATAGGAGCAGTCACTGGGAGTCGAGAGGACATGACTGAAGTGTGTGCTGTGGTCCACACTTGGCAAAAGGGCTCAAGGGCAAAGTGGTTTGGAACACAACAGGAGGATGTACTCAAAAAATACCTGAAGCAGGTATTTTTTTGCTGAGCTCTGCCCCAATATCTGTTCTCTGTTTTCCTTTCGGTAGAATAAAAACACCAGCATTTCAGGAGGTAATATGTCCTAAGATTATGTTTTCCCAGCCTTCCTGTCAGCTAGGCATGGTCATGTGACTAAGTTCGGGACAATAAGATGGAAGTGGAAGTGATGTATGGATATTTACAAGTTATCACTCTAATGAAGAAAGGTGCTTAGCTGATTTCTTTTTTCTTCTTCCTACAGACTGAAATACAGAGATCAATGAGGAAATCCAGATACCCAAATTATCCTGTGCTTCCTGGAACCAAGTGGCAAAAGATCAACATTATCCACCCTCAATTCAACCCACAGTCCATCAAAATGGTTGAGCAGAAAAACAGCACACTGTAGGTGGGAAGCAACTGCCAGAGGACAGGGAAAGGAAAGATGATTAGGAAACAATTCAGATTGTATGTGAGACATTCCAACCCCACTTTGGAATTCCTATAAAGATTAAAAAGAAAAGAAAGGAAGAAAGAAAGAAAGAAGGTCTGGAGAAGCCACATGGCAGGTGAGGATTGGTAGTAGAACAGATTTGTGGGCAAACTTTTAAAGTGACTTAAGCCTGGTTCTATCAGCTATGACAATGAAGGGAAGATTTGGGTTGCAGTAATCAAGTAACACTTGAAGACCCTCTGATAGGTAAATAATACTATTTCAGGTGTTTTTTGTTCTGTTTTGTTTTTAATGTGACAAGCACTTTTTTTTCAATTCATTATTATTATTATTTTTTTTTAGAGAGAAGGTCAGGGAGGAAGGAAGACAGGGAGAGAAACATCAATGCATGGTTGCCTTTCACCTGCCTCCAGCTAAGGACCTGGCTGGGGACCTGGCTTGCAACCTGTTTATGTGCCCCGACTGGGAACTGAACCAGTGACCTTTGGGTTTGCAGGCCAGCACCTATCCACTGAGCCACCAGCCAGGGCTATTCCAGGTGTTTTATAGAACTTATGGGGGAAGCAGTATAACACCTAATAAGTTTATAGTCTAATACAGTTTACTGAAATAGTAACTTTCCTTCTTGCCATAGAAGGAAAAAAAAAAAAAAAAAAAACAACTACATTTTTTTTTCCTTTGAGGTTTCCATTCAAATTCTTTCCAGTTTTACCCTCCTTGTTTTACTGATTCTGCAACTTGGTGGGGCAGGTCTGAGCTTAGGTTAGTTTGAAGGAACCAGCCAATGAGATCAAAGTGAACCACTCAAATTCCACTGAAGGACTGAAGATTCTCAAGGATGCAAGGACTTGGAAGATGCTTGTTTTAAATTTATTTCTTAAAAAGTGGAGGTATAGAAATGCTTCATTATTCCTGGGTTTTCTTTTCTTTTCTTTTTTTTTTTTTCATGTTAGAGAAAATTTGGAATTTGGCACAATTTTTGTCTTAAATAAGTGTTTCATAGTGGTATTCATACAGGTTCTCATTACAACACAGCTAACAAGGGCCAGATCTGTTGTGGTTGTTATTTTTGCCATTTTGTGGGCTACATCTTGGTAAATCATCTAGATCATTGCCTTAATTGGCACCATTTTGTGTGCCAAAGTGCAACAAGCATTATGATGCCAGATCACATATTTGCTTTGGGAAAACTATCAGGCTTTTAAAATAAGGGATGTCGTAGATGGTTCAAGATGTTGAAAACAAGTTTTCTTCAACTTGCTATAGTTCTCTTGTCTCAGAAGTGGAGTTCAGACAGCTTAGCACCCAGGAAAGAGAATTGACTTTGGAGTCAGGCAGCATAGGCCTGCCACTGACTTGTTATAACTTTAGGTATATTCACAAACCTTCCTGAGTTCCAGATTTTCTCATCTGTTAAATAAAATGATCATGCTTTGACCACAGGTTTAATGCTAATATTAATGAGTTTGCATATAGGCAGATCTAATGCATATGAGGCATGCAAAAAGGGCAGCAAAATAATTTGCTGTCACAGATAAAGACGAGAATATTCAGAATGATTTGCTAAATAAAGGCAAGAAGAAACAAGTACTACAGGAAAATGCATTTTTTTTTTTTTTTGAAAATATGATGTTAGTCAAGTAAGGACATAAGGAAGGAAGGAATTAAACAAAAGCACTAACTATACATCCCATCTTGCACCAAGTGCTGAATAGATTTACAGAGACCGAATAGACATAGCCTCATCGATCAGGCTCACTAGATTCTGTCCTAGGTGGGTGCTAGACACATATAAACCTGAAACAGTAAGTTAATAATACAGGTCAGTCAGCAACAAAATCATTGCCTGTCACATAGTTGATACTCTATAAATATTTGTCAACAAGATAAGTAGAGCTTAACTCTAAGCAAAGAATAGATTGTATGGATTCAAAACTTCCAGAATGGAGGCGTAAGAAGCTGGGTGGACTCTCTCCCTAGCAAAATGCATTAACTGGTGAAAGTTATAAACACAGTCATTTAAAGTTTCTGACAGTTGTCCTAAAGGCATAAAGTAAATAGAGAAAGACTCATTCAAGAAAATCTATTCAATCTCACCAAGAACAGTGAGGGTCTGCAGCATTTGCACAGAACCTGCTCCCTGGTCAGCTTCCTCCTCACAGCTTCCTACCGAAGGCTCCACCGCATTGTGCAGCCCAGCCATCCAGCCCCCGGTTGTGAGTTTTAGTTTCTCCTGGGGAGGACAGGCTGCCATTTCTTTTTCTCAGCCCATGTTGCAGAAGCTCTGTTCTATGCTGGTGTGGCCAAAAGGATGCTCCTTCCTTGCTCACCCAGCTCTAAGTTAGGATGGAAGCTCTGCTTTAGGTGCAGAGGCTGGGGACGCTGAAGCCCCATTGCCTGGCTAACTTGCTTGTCGGTGGAAGTTCCATGCCAGAAGAGGCAAGCTCTGATCAGAGGTTGCCACTCCCCCAGCCTCCACAGTGCTCACCCACAGAACAGGGTGTCACCCCGGTAAAAGCAGGTGCCTGCCCCAGCTCTGGTGCAGTGGCACGGGGATTCTGCTCGGGGCAAAGGCAGGCCATAAAGACTGAAGAACTCTCTAGCTCAGCCTGAGGGCTTGATTGCATTTGGAACAGTGTGGAGAACTCCATACCTAAAGCCATTTCTGAAAATAATGGAGAGGTTGGTGGAAAACAATTAAGAGAAGGTTGGTAGCTTTATTATGCAAGAGAAAGGGCAGAGTAGAAGTTTAGCAAAGGAAAACTAGAGAAAAAGATAGCTAAGAGGCAGCCAGTGATGTGACAAAGGATGTACAACTGCTCAAGGCAGTGCATACTCAGGAACCATGAGAGGGTATTAGGGACCAGCTTGTCAGTCACCCATGCTGCCCACAGAGCTATTAACACAGGACAGAAGCTGCCCTACTAAACACAACTTCTGACTGAACACTGACAGCTATGAGTGACTCTGAACTAAGGTGGTTCCTAGGAAGCCAGGTTTATAAATAAAATCACACTCATCCCTGGCCACCTGGAAGCCTGTGTGAGTGCCCAAGTCTGCTGCCCCTTAGAAGTGATCAGAGAGGGAACCTCTAGACTACAGTGCCTTCCACATGTGGGGCAAAAAGTGCCAACTCCCTGAATTATGATAGAAACTATGAGGCACATACACATCCATTGTTAGAGAGGAAACACCTCACCAGTGTCTTGTTTTCTGTTCCTTTGCCTTGTACCCTTTTGTCACCTCTCTGGTCAACTCCTTAGATTGAGGTTTGATTGGGATTTCCCCCTGGACATTGTCCTTGGGATCTCAGTAGGCTCACACCCTGTAAGTGTGAGACAATCGCATCGCGCATGGCTTGAGACAGCAAGGATAAGCCCAGGTGTTACTTTGTAGTGATGGTGTCAGATCTGGAATGGCGCCTGAATGGGGCCTGAACAGGAAGGGTGGGGGGACTCCTTTCCCCCTTCAAATAGTGCTTTCTCGCGATGAGGGAGAGGGACCTTAGTTTTGAGCCCCCTTGGGCTGCTAAGGCATTAACCATCTCAGATTAAGGTCTGCAACCAGCCAGAAATGAATGGTTGGGAAGAGAAACTTAGTCAGGACAGGCCAGAGTGAAATAGGACCACCACAATGCCAAATCCACTTTGGAATGTCTCTGAACTGTCCAAGCCAAGAAACCAGGATCACAACGTAGAGACGGTGTAACAGTACACTCTGAACTTGCGACATTCTGCCAATGCAAACGTGGTGACAAGCTCAAAGGGAAAGAAACCCAGGGAGATCCCTCTGGGACAGGGCTAAAGGTCGATAGATAGAAAGAAACAGGGATGGGCTGTTTCTACTACTACTTAGGCTGAAAAAACAAGTCTAATGTGTAAAGCATTTTATGTCTCAACTAACAGAAGATTAGAAATGAAAAGTGAGAGAGAAGTTTGTTTTTCCACTTATTTGTACACTCATTGGTTGCTTCTTATATGTACCCTGAACAGAGGTCAAACCAGAAACCTTGGCATATTACGACAATGCTCTAACCAACTGAGCTACTCAAACAGGGCTCTGTTGGCCATTTCAACAAATACTTTTGAGCACCTACTGTGTGCCAGCCTCTATTCTAGGTGCCTAGGGTAGATCAGTAAACAAATCAATAAAAATCTCTGTCCTCATAAAGCTTACCTTCTAGCAAGTTTTCTATTATTACAGAGCATCCATGGGCACATTTAAAATATTGGTACATACATTACAGATTTTCAGAGTTACTGCGAACTTCATTACATCACAGCTCATTCAACACAGTAATAATTATAATGATAATAATAAATAGCTATTCTGTGCATACCATCTGCCAGACACTGTTCACCTGCCTTCTGTTCATTAGATTCTTTAATCCTCACGGAAAACCTAGTGTTATTTTTTCCTTGAACCAGTCACTGTAGCCAAGTAGCATGTCGTACTCTGATTGATCAGGCCTGCTCTCTGTGACTGCCTCCCCGCCCCCACCTCAGTTTGTGCACCCCCTTTGGGCTAGGACAAACATCATGAGTCTCATCAAAGCCACGTGGGTTAAGCAAAGTAACTGGAATGGAATGAGGGTTAGCTCACCGAAGAAAGTGATGCTGGGCAGACAAGCACATGCCTACCAAGTTGCATAATAAGCCATTTTAGAAGGACAGTGGCTTCAGCATTCAAAGTTCTAAGTGCAGGACAAAGAAGAATGGGGCTATTATTAACCTTCCTTCAGAAATGACAAAACCAAGGCACAAAGAGGGCTGTGACTTGCTCAGGCCCACACACCTAAGAGATAGTGGAGATGGGATTTGGGTCTGACTCCAGAGCTTATGCCTTAATCTTTGCATTATTCTGATAAAGTCATAAAGGCGATGCTAGTCACCATAGTTCATGGATTCTAAGGATCCCATTTTCCCCATATTAACATTTCTGCAGTTGAATGTGCCATGTGATAACTACAAGAATATGTAGCATCAGTTTAATTGGCAGCATGTTTTCTTCCTTAATAATCTTACAAAAAGTCCTGTTAGGTTTGATGAAAGACTTGTTCTTTCAAAAAATACTGATAATGCTTCTCTTCTGTGCCAGTCAGCTATGCTAGGCTGGCTGTGCTATGTAGTATACAGCAACACAGATAACGAATAATTCCAATACCAGGTGAAGTGTGACTTTCACTGGAGTCATGTGTAGAAGGGAGAGGCCATAAAAGGGGGGCCTGTTATAACTAGCCAGAAGAAGGGGGTTAGAGCACCCTTCCCAAAGAGGTAGAGTATAGGTGGTAGGGGAAGGAGACAAGTATAGTGGGGACAAAAGTGTCTCCATTGTGATGGAAAATAAAATATAAGGCAAGGAGTGGTTCAAGATGAGGCTGGAGGTATTTAGCACCATTTGATGTGATGATGCCTGATTCAGCTGGACATTGAATGTCATGCTATCTACACTGCAAGCAGAATGGATCCACTTAAGGGACTGAGTGGGCCATGTTCACATTACACTTTGGAAAGGAACTGGATTCCTGATGTCTTAAACTGGATGCTGGCTCAGGGGAGGTGGCTGTCATGAAGAAGAACAATGCTGAGGCCTTGAACTTCAGGGGTCAGTGTCAGGTTGCAGAAGTGGAGGTGGGCTTGAAAAAAAACGTTTAGAGATCAAGTTGGAAAGGTTTGGTGATTGGATGGGGAAGAAAGAGGCATCAGGAACAATTTCCAGGTTCTGGGATTAGACAACTGGCTGGGTGGTGATGCTACTAATGAGGGCAGAGACTACAGGGGAAAGAATGAGTTTAAGGAGAAGGATGATGTGTATGATAGTGTATACATTCATGGTGAGGGTTCTGTTAGAGACGGGGGTGGCATTTGTGACTAAGTGGAGTGTTCAGGTTTGAAGACAGAACTAGTAGTGATGCTGGGAGTTAAAAATGTGAGCTCCGCAAAGAGGAGGGACTCTGTTTTTCTGTTTTCCACCTATGTTTAATGCCTAGCATTGGAACTGGTGCAGAATCAATGCTCAATAAACATTTACAGCAGGAATATGTACTAATTACAATGATCTATATGTATCTATGAGAATGTATGACGTGGTGTGTGTCTGTAATATATGGATAAGTGGTCACTATGCTTTTTATATACTGGGCACTGTTCTAAGATCTTTACAGGTATTAACTCTCATTGAATCCTTAGGATAATATACAAGATGTGTACTATTGCTACCCCATTTTAAAGATTAAGAAATTGAGGTTCAGAGAGACCTCAATCACTTATCTTGATTTCCAGAGCTAGAAAGTGGTAGAACTATAATTTAAAGCTGGGTAGTACAGTACTCTATGCTTTTGGTATAGTTCTTCTTTTTTAATAATTTTATATATTTTTTAGCAATTGGAAAAGAAAAAGGTTTAGTATACAAAGGGTTAAGATCCAGTTGTCTGAAAATCTATTTTTTCACTTGGTAAAAGCATATTCCTATGACAAGATCCAGCCTAAACATCATATCATTGTGAATCTTGTTCCATGCTTTTTTTCCCACTAAAGTTAAGCTTGCCTTCCTCTAGGCTTCCCTAGTGTTCTTAGGATGCTGCTATTGAAGTATTTATCACTTTATATTAAACCTTTCTTGTTTTCAATTTGAGTCCTTCCAGAGGGTGGACTCTTTGTATTATGCCCTTCTATATCCTCAACCAGCTAACATCATGCATGGCATATAGTTAAGTATATAATAAATGTTTGTTAATTGAGTGAGTGAATGAACGAATGAACGAGGAAAATTATTTTTTATTTTAGTAACATTTGACAAGTAAGATATTGCTATAGACCATGTACTTCCTGCTCAGTCTGAGCTTCCAGTCCAGCTGCAAGGACAGTCATATAAGGCCCATCTTCCCACTCTGGGCAGAAACTTGTATTAGATGTGTTGGCCACAGACCATTCCATTCTAGCAGATTCTGGACCTAACTACTATCATGTGCAAACCACCTAAAGCTATTATAGCAAGAGGCATGGAATCACAGATCAGATTATAGGGAGTGGGTGGGGTGAATGAGGATCTAATGAGAGCTGGGAATGCTCAGAACATCTTCTTCACCCCTGTTTTCTAAAGAGTTGTTTATATTAGTCCTTGCTATGTATTTATTTAGGAATAAAATCAACATTCGGAATCATCACAGCATATGGTTAGTGTTTTCTGTAAGGGGTGGGGTCTCATTTCTCCATCATGTGGCAAAAGTGCAGCAGCTGTAATATTTCATTACAGGGCTTCACTTTATTCAATAAAAAAATAGTATTGCTCTTTTTAACAAAATTATCCTCATCCACCACCCCCTCAACATCCACTCCCCATAACCTGATCTGTGATTTCAATGCCTCTCGCCTTAATAGCTTTAGATGGTTTGCATGTGATATTAGTTAGGTCCAGAATCTGCTTTCAATTCAGTTGCTTCAGATTGTATTTTCACTGTGAGCCATTAGTCACAAAATGTTGACAAGCATTTGTAAGGATGCCATCTCCCCCTTTGTTTATATGCAAGTGCAGGAACCAAAATGATTTATTTATGTTTTAATTAAAATTTGTGGATAGACCAGTGATTTTTAGCAGTGACTTTTCTAATTTGTGGGTTCCAGAAAGAAAAAGGAATCAATAACCTGATGCCACTTATGTTTTTATAGTTACCCCAGGCATTTATAATGCAGACCTGCCACTCACCTGCAGCCTTCCACTGAGCAGAGTGATCCTTGCCACATAAATCTTCCCCAGGGGCCGAGAGGGTCTATATTTCAGAGTCACTTCCCTTCTGTGTCAGCTGTAAGTGAGACGTTACATGCTTTCCATTCTCATGGTTTTCATGGCAAGGCACAGGCTAAAATGAATATTGAAAGTAAATTGATGGACTGTAAGTTTTATAGTACCTGACCCAATCCGTAACCACTGCTTAGAATTTTAATAATTTAAGCCCATTGATTTTGGTTCCTGCATGTCGCTCTCCACATTGAAAATGTACCCTATAGGGTCTTTGGAAAGAACATACCCCAATTGCCAAGCTTTTATGGGAATGTAATATATTCAACATTGCAGGTGCATTAATCTCCATGAAATTGCACCAAGTTAACATATTTACTGGTGCACACAATTTACTAACTACTTTGTAAAAGGCTAAACAAAGATAGATAAGACAGGTAGATATGGAGCAATAAGGAGTAAATGTTCTGATGTGTATTAACAAGATGAGTTCATTGCCTTCGCCAGGCTATCAGACTAACTGGAAAAGAATTAATTAATTTTCAGGGTGTCTGGGATGGTTTTAATTGCTGGTGTTCAAAGTCTGGGGAAAATGAACTGTTTTTGCATTTTCTGCCAAACTCAAATTATCCTCTCCCAAATAGTCTGGGCTGGGGAGGATGAGGAGAGAGTGATGACAAAGAGGGTGGGAAAAGAACTGCTTGGTTTCACACACCATTTTGGCCCCCTGAGAGAAAGGCACAAATAACAAGGAGAAGCTTGTTTTAGTTCAGAAAGTCCTCTTAGGAAAGCTCTCATCTGAGTTCCTTCAGCTTCCTTTCTTTCAGAATGAGTGTTTTCCAACCCCCTGCAAACACACTCACATGTTTGGTTTTCTTCTTTCCTTCCCTCCTCTCCCTTTTCTTCGTTTTTGCAATTCAGCTCTGGGAATATTCAATTCAAGTATTCAGTGCAGCATGTTGGAAACATCTGGCCATTGCACCAAGAAGACCCCCAACCTTTGCTTATGTTTGGAGGACAGAGCTTGTGTCCTTTCCTAGGGGCAGGTATTTAGCTTGTGGAGATAATAGTCCATTTCTAGGAAACTATGTAACTCAAAAATGTAATTTAGAGCCATAGAGCCATTTCTGCAGGTGAAATCTACGGAAGTTCATTTTATACATCAAATAAATGTAAAGCTGCTACTCTGGATGAAATAGTGGTTTTTAAATAGATGACAGAGTGGGGCTTGTTCTGGCTACCACCTTCCAGTCCAATGTGGTTCATGGGCATCTCTACAGAACTCCTGGGGCCACTTAGAGCAGAGGTGGAAAAATCACTAAACTAACACTACTTCAGTATCCAGTCACAGTATTGATATCTGTTAATGTAATAGCAAGAAATAAAAAAAGCCAACCCAACAAATCGTGATATGGCCTCTCTTTCATCCACTGATTTCCTCTACTCTCACGTCACTCCTGCCTTATACTTCAGATATATTGCAGTCTTTCAATTCCTGGAGCACCAATCTCCTACTCCTTTGAACATGCTCTTTACTCTGCTTGGAACCCACTATAGCCTCTACCCATTTCATCTCAACGGGCTTGCTTCTACTAACCCCTTAACTTAGAGTCCTCTTCCTATGTGAAGCTTTCTCAGTCCATGTGAAGACACTAGGTGGAGCATCCTAGGGAATGTTCTGCTATGACATCAAGTGCTTTCACAGCACAGGACACTTTGACTGTGTAGTCTTACTTAGTTTCTCTCTTGTTTAGGAATGTAAAATTTCCAAGCTGGGTCTATCTCAGTAAAAATTTTAATAAACTTATTTATGATAACAATGAGCAAAAATGCTTAACAAATTAAAAATAAGAACATTCTTAGTCATATTAGTTTTCTAAAAAAAAAAAAAAAAAAACTAAAGAAGATATGCTTGTAGGTGAAACATTAAAAGTTTTTTCCTGAAAATAGGAATAAAATACTTGCTATAAATAACTTTTTCAACATCATACTGATGTTCCTAGTCAATGCCATAAAACAAGAATATAAGAGGATAAAGATGTAAAGGAAAAAAACTGACTTACTCATAGGCAACCTGGTTGTATATATAGAAAGACCACAAAAAACTAAGAAGCTTACCTAGTGGTTCTCTAGATGCAAACTTAATATATAACTATCAATAGGCTTTACATATACCAGAAAAAACTAACTGAAAAATTACATTTCTAAAAGAAAGCATTTATATTTAATAAATACATATAATGAAAGATGTGAAGCACCACTATACTATAAACCATTGCTTAGAGAAGTCCAAGATGTAAATATGTGGAAGGTTGTACCATATTGCTGGGTTGGAAGAACCAGTATCACGCATATATAAATCACAATTCTTTCCTAACATGATCCAGAGATCCACTACAATCTTATTCAAAATCCCAGCAAGTTTTTCTGGATATTGACAACTGATTTTAAAATGTATACAAAAATAGAAATGACCCAAAATAGCTAAAATACTTTTGAAGAATAAAGTCTGAGGACTTGTATTACTATATATAAAAACTTACTATGACTGTTCAAAGTATACTGAAAAATATTGATGCTCTGTAATTGCTGATTATATGTTCCAGACATATATATCCATTAGATTAATTTTTAATTATATAGTTCTTTCTTTTTTATATTTCCTGATTTTAGTTTTGGTTTGCCTATTCTATCATTTATTCATAATGTGTGTTAAAAATCTCCCATTATGGAATCTATTTAACAAAAGACATGCTAGATTTGTACTCTGAAAACTATAAAATGTAATTGAAAGAAATGAAAGAGAACAAATAAATAGGGAGAAATCCCATGCTCATGGATTGGAAAATTTAATATGGTTAAAACGGCAATACTCTCCCAAATTGTTTGCAGATTCAACATGATTTCCATTAACATCTCAGTTGGCTTTCCCCTCCAGAAATCAATGCACTAAATCCTAAAATTCACATAGAAACCTAAGGACCTCAAGTAGCTAAAACAATCTTTTCAAAAAAAACAAATTTGTAGGATTGCTTCCACTTTCCAATGTCAAAACAGTGTGGTATTGTCAAAAAGAAGGGTATATAATTAGTGGAATAGAATTGGAAGCCCCCAAATAAACTCTTATACTTAAGGTCTATTAATCTTCAACAAGGGGGCCAAGACAATTCAATGGGAAAGAACTGTCTTTTCAACAAATGATGTTTTGACAACTAGATATCCAGCAAAAGAATGAAGTTAGACCTCTATCTCACATTATATAAAAAGTTAACTCAAAACACTTTATAACCATACATTGATGTCTCTCTCCCTCTCTCCCTTCCCCTCCCTCTAAAAATAATAAATTAAATCTTAAAAAAAAGCAAAAAACAAAAAAACCACTTATAGACCTAAATGTAGGGACTGAAACTAAAGCACTCTTAGAAGAAAATGGAAATAAATTTTTGTGAACTTGGATTAGGCAATGATTTTATAGCTATGACAGCGAAAGTATAAGCAATAAAAGAAAAAAAACAGCTAAGTCAAAGTTAGATTTTTAAATAGATTCATTAAAATAAAAAAGTTATGTATATCAAAGGACATTATCACAAAAATAAAATTAAAAACCACATTATATGATAGGGGACTTGTATCCAGGATATATAAAAAACTCTTCAAATTTAATAATAAAAGACAGATAACTCACTTTTAAATTGGGCTAAATATTTAAACAGGCATTTCTTCAAAGAAAATTTACAAAGGGGCAACAAGCACATAGGAAGATGCCCAACATTATCAGTCATTAGGGAAATGTAAATAAAAAACGCAAGATATCACTTTATGCCTATTAGTATGGCCATAACACACACACACACAGCAAGTTTTGTTAAGAAAATTGGGAACCCCATACATTATCGGTGGTAATGGAAAATGGTGCAGCCACTATGGGAAACAGTTTGCCAAAGGCAACTCTAAACATAGAGTTACTAAGCAATTTCACTTTTAGGTATATACCCAAATGCACAGAAAGCAGGGACTTTAACAGATATTTGTATGCCAACCTTCATTGCAGCATTATTCACAACAGCCGAAAGGTGAAAACAATCCAAGTGTCTATTGACCGATGAATGAGTAAACAAAATGTCATACAACAAAATATAATTTGGCCCCATAAAAGAAATGAAGTTCTGATACATGTCACAATATGGATTAACCTTAAAAAATATAACAAAAGATATAAGCCAGGCACAGAAGGAGAAATATTATAAGATTCTGCTAATATAAAATATATAGAATAGGAAAACTTACACAGACTTAAAGTAGACCAGAGGTCACCAGGGACTAGAGGGTAGAGAGGTGGGGAGGAAATGTGGAGTAATTGTTTAATGGTTACAGAATTTCTGTATGGAGTAATAAAAGTTTTGAAAAATTAATAGAGGTGATGATTGTAAAACATGTAATTAATGCTCCTGAGTTGTATGCTTCAAAATTGGTTAAAATGGTAAATTTTATTTTTCAACTATTTTACCACAATTTAAAAAATTATAACCAAAGTCTGCTAAAAACAGTGAATCGTACACTTTAAGTGGATGAATTATATAGTATATGAACGTATCTCAATAAAACTGTTAACAAATGGACAACAGATTTGAATGCACATTTTTCCAAAGAAGGTAAACAAATGGCCAGTGAGCACATGAAAAAATGCTCAACATTATTAGTCTTTAGGGAAATGCAAATTAAAATCACAATAAGATACCACTTCACATCCATTAAGATAGCTGTAATTATAAAAATAAAAAACAAACAATTTAAACCCCAGACAATAGCAAGTGCTGACAAGAATGTGGAAAAATTAGAAGACTTATCCTTACTGTTGGGAGTGCAAAATAAGGTAATCACTTCGGAAAACAGTTGAGCAATTCTTCAAAAGTTAAACAGTTATCATTTGACCCAGCAATTCTACCCCTAGGTGTGTGTTTGTCTACTGGAAGCATTATTCATAAAGCTCAAAATTGGAAAAAACTCAAATGTTCTTCATCAACTGATGAATGAATAAATAGATGTTGCTCTATCTTTATGATGGAATATTATTTGACCATAAAAAGGAATGAAGTACTGATACACACTACACTTTGAAAGAACATTGAAAACATGCTGAATGAAAAAAGGCAGGTACACCATGTTTTATGATTCTTTCTATACGAAGAAATATCCAGAATATGCAAACCTATAGGGACAGAGGTACATTTAATGGCCACCAGGAGCTTGGCAGAGAGGGGGAAGGGCAGTGAATGCTAATATGTGTTGGTTATTGTTTTGTTTTGTTTCGAGGAAATAAAAATGTTCTAAAATTAGATAGTGGTGGTGGCTGTTATTTGATATGTGAATTATAGCTCAATAATTTCTTTTTATTTTAAAAATCTTTCACTTTAATTCTGCACTTGTCTATTTCTCCCTTTTGTGGCCAAGTCTGGCTTTGTGTTATATTGAAAGTATGCCATTAGGAACAAGAAATTTGAATTTTTATGTTTCCCTGGCAGAATGACCCTTTTAAAAATTATGATACATCACTCTTTATCTCCAGTAATACCTTTTGTTCTAAAATCTAGTTTGTCTCATGGTGGTATAGCTACATCCTGTTCATTTTTATTAGGTTTGCATTGCATCTCTTTTCCACATTTTTATTTTCAACACTTCTATATATATGCTTAAATTAACAGTGTATCTCTTATAATCAGCATAATTTTTTCTTTGTTTTAATTAGTCTTTGTTTTTTAAGTGGATTTTTGTTTGATCTATTCAGTCTTTGTATTTAATAGTCCATTTAAATTTAATGTAATTACTAATTTATTTGGGTTGAAATTTACTATTGTGCTATTTGTGCTTTATTTGTTCTAGCTTTTCTATATTGCTTCTTCTCTTCATTCTTTTCTTCTTTTGGGTTAAAATTTTATAAAGGCTTTATTTTTTCCTCTATGATCTTGTTTCTTACACATTCTTTTATTATTCCTTTACTGCCTATCCCAAACAATATACACGCTTGATTTTAAAAGTATGATATAAGCATAATTATATAATATAATATACTACACATCATTACATAAACTATAACATAATGTAATACAAAAATGCAAGAAGCCTAGAACATCTTGACTTTATTTAATACCCTTATAGCTTTTGTGCTTTGTCATCACATATTTTAATTTCTATGTGTTTTATACTCTGCAAGACACTATTGTTATTATTTATACAGTCAGCATTAATTTGTTTCTCTGAAATTTATCTTTTCTGTTGCTTGCCTTTCCTTCCTGCGTCTCCATGCTTCTGTGGGGGATCATTTTTCTTCAGTTTGAAGAACATTATTAGCATTTTCTTTAGTGTGCACCAGCTGTCTAAAGATGTCTTTATTTTGCCTTTGTTTCTGAAATATATTTTGATCTAGGTTGCCAGTTAGAGTTTCTATTTTACTTTAAAAAGCTGTATGTGACTCATTTCACCGATCACACAAACTGCTCCAGGGAAGTGGCTTGACATCCACTGCAAACCGTTGTAAACCTTAGACTATAAAACATTGCTCTCGAATCACCCCGATCATCCAGTTGTCCAGGCCATCCCGAAAAATTAAGTACAAGTTCCCATAGTGAAGAGCCTCCAACAAGCTTGACCAAATGTTAACCAATCCTACAGAGAAGGTCCTCAAACAGCCATTCAGTCTTCAACTTCCCAGGTTCCCCAGGCTGGGTCTGAGCCACACTTGAAGGGTTACAAGAAAGTTTCTGTCCAATAAAGGAACCAGAAATCAGACTACTCATGCTGCCGCTTCAAGCACAAGATTGAAGAAAACATATACTTAGGAAATCATAACTTGTGAAATCCTTGACCAACCTTAGCTCTCAGAACTTGCCCCGAGCTGGGCTGCGGCAACTATGGAATTCTAGGATTCACCCACACTTGAAGCACTTGTTGGGTGTCTGCTCTGCATCAGGCATTTGAAATAACAAGGTATTCATCTCAACAAGTGATGAGACTCCCATCAAAGCTCAGGGTGTGACCCCAAAAGCCCTCTTGTCCCCCTTAGCACTACGGGGTGAAAACACCAACTTTGCCTTTGTGCCTCTCCTGTTACTTCATTGTCCACCTGTAATCCAAGCCACCATCTGCATGACCCCGTATGTTTTAGTCAGTCAGCTCAAAGCCAGGGCTGGGAGTACTGGGAGCTAGCTACTCTGCCTTTCATTCAACCACTATGAATTGCATGGCTTTTAATTTGCAGTACTGTTCTAGGTTTTGAGATATAGGTCCTACTGTCTTTGCACCCAGTGGAGTAAGGATGACAAATAAACAAACAAGCAAACAAATCTCTAACCTTAAGTCACATAGAGGTCGGGCTATGAATAAGGGTAACAGGAAATAGAAACGGAATATGATACCTTAGAGAGTGAGGTCAGCGGGGTTTTCTCTACAGTGAGATCTGAGCAAAGATCTCAATGAAGTGAGAAAACGAGTCACGAGAAAACACGACGACAAGCACTTTCAG
The DNA here is from genome assembly GCA_004026585.1 of Noctilio leporinus. Classification (NCBI taxonomy): domain Eukaryota; kingdom Metazoa; phylum Chordata; class Mammalia; order Chiroptera; family Noctilionidae; genus Noctilio; species Noctilio leporinus. Next base: position 194,284 of record PVIW01001131.1, read on the forward strand.
ACAGAGGAGGAGCTAACAACAAAAATCGTGCAACTCCAGCATGCCTGGCTCATTCGGGGAAGAACAGAGGCCAGTGTGGCTGTGGAACTGTGAGCAGGAGGGGGCTGTTAGAAAATTAGGTCAGTCAGGTGGTCAGGATCCTGAGCAGAGCCCCAGCTGTCAATTCCATGTCTTAAAGGTGACTTGAATAAGTGAATTACTAATTTAATGATTGTGAATAAATGTTTATCTTTCTATTTTTATAACTAACATAGAGTTTCATTTCTCCAGAGTTTCATATTCATGAAATGAAAAGTCTGAACATAAGCAGATTTATTCCAAACTACAGCCCTAGGAATAGCAAGGATGTTTGGGGTCGAATTGGCTTAACATCTAGACCCACTTTGTAAAATGAGGAAATGTCACCCTGTCCTACCTGGATGCTGTGAGGATAAAATGACATAACACATAAAGCAAAAGCATTCCGTATAGTGTCCTGCACTCAGACGACACTTGAGATTGAGTTTTGAGTCATTAGAGCACAAGATAGGGGAAGAGTGGAAGAAGATGAGGTTCCCCAAGGAGACCAGGATTACACAGAGCGCTGGCATGTTTGCCAAATAGATTGGATTTTAGCCTGATGAGGACGTCCCTTTGAGGGGCTTTGAGAAGGATGGTGAGAAGGATGGTAAGAAAGATTGGCCAGCAGAGGATGGGTTTGGGAGGGCAATGACAGTAGTACAGAAGGTTATGGGAGGTGGCAGGAGACAGCGGACCAACAAAAAGGCCACTGTGGTTTTCTAGGTGAGAGATGGCGAGAGCCTGGCCTCACTCACTGGTAGAAGAGTTGGGGGGAAATGGACTGAACAGATGCTCACAGGTCCTAAAACTGTCCATGTGTTGTGCCAGTGAGAGAGCTTCTTCCTCTATATCCATGGTTCTTCCTCTGCACCTGCTAGCCCCTCATCCTTATCTTCAGCTCAGGGAAGCCCTGTTTGCCCTCAAGCTGACTTTAGTGGCTCTCCTACTCTCCCTCAAGGCTCCCCAGAAAGAGGCTTTTGTTATGTCTCTTCCCATTTCCCTTCCTGGAAAGACAGCAAGAACTCTGGCGCTGTTTCTCTATACTTTCAGCGCCCTCAGGGATCCTCAGTGAACATTTGTTGTTCACATTCCCCCTCGCATTGTGATTTCTAAACAGAAGTTGCTTAAGCCCCAGGAATGCTTCTGTTTTCACTAAGAGCCATTCATCCCTTATAATTACAAGGTCCCAGGTTTTCAGCCCCATCGACATTCTTTTAATTTCAGAACAGCATGTAACCCATAACAAGAATACGTCCCACTGCCCAGACTTCTTGTTCCAGGATTAAGGTTTCTAAGGGGAAGCTGGCTTTGCTGCCCAGTAACCAGTTTACGGTTTTGGGGCCTCCATCCTTGAAAACTTGTAATTTACCGACTTTGATATTTACATTGCGTCCCATTACAAGATGCATAGATAACAGAGGCGGGCCTGAGATTAAGAATGGCGGGGAGAACGATCCTAATAATTAAACCAGCTCCTTGGGTAGCACAGTGGGCCCATTTTTTCTGGAAGTTTGTTGTATATAAATGTACTTTAACAAATTACATCTCTGTCAGGCCAGGATGTCCCAAATGGGAGAGCCATGTGTTCACTGTGTGAATCAGCACTTGGGGCCATGTGTTCACTGCCTCCCTGGTATAGAAGGGCCACCGAGCTGAGAGCCCTTCAGGGTCATTGATAGGATGTGAAATATCATCAGGAGAGGGTGGGAAGTTGACAGTGGTGCTGTTGCAGATGTATTTGATGATCCATGAATCATAGGCTCAAACACAACGCAGCCCACAGAAAGTGAAGTCACACACTGTTTTCCTCTTCTGCATGGCTGTGGCAACCCCCTGCACCACTCCATTCTGGCAGCGACTTGGGAGGAGGATTATGTACGCTTTCTTCCAGCCCTAGCTTTGTCATCTAGACGGGTACCTCCTTTCCTGTACATCTGCTTTTCCTTAACTGTAGGCAAGGGTGCAGAGTTGGGGAGGCAGTTCATCTCAGAGTCCTTTCCACATCTAAGTCCAAACCAGCAGTTTAATTCCCAAAAGAGGCCCTTGGCCCAGAAAGACCTGATATGTATGTGTGCGTGTAGTTTTTAGTTAGTTAGTTGGCTTTTTCAGTTTTCCACTTCTTAGCAATGATCTTTTAGTTCTCGTCACATTTATGGAAAGCATGCTCTGTATCATGTATTGTATCCGTTGCTTTCATGCATATTCTTATAATCATCCCCACTTTCCAAATGGAAAAGGAGACTTGGAGAAGGTATATAACAAGTTCATACAGCTTCTAAGCAGCACAGTCAGAACAAGCATCAAGGTTTTGAATTCTAAAGTATCCTTTTTCCTTTTGTGGGCAACTAACCAAGCCAGGGGCTTCTGCCTGAGCTGTGACCACTATGCTAGAAAGATGTGGCTTTTGAGTCTGCCAAATAGAAGCAACAGATACCTAAATGAAAGACAGTCTATCTTCAACCAAAATTTGAGATTTAACATTGTTACAGAACCGTAGAACCACAATTCGTGTTTAATAATGTTTGCCGTTGATTTCCTGTGGAAATATTTTGTATTTTATCCTGTCCCCACAAGTTACATATACTGTTTTTATTTGCATGATACAATCTTGGAGGGGCATAGATTTCCTGAAACCTGCTCCTGAATTCAGGACTAATGTTTAGCTGGCATGGACCAGAACCCCCGCATTGGTTGTCAGACACTGAAGTAATGTAATTTTATAGCTGGCAGGACTCTCTTGCCCTGAGCCTTCAGAATTCCCACTCCTATACCATCCCTGACCCAGCTATACTGAGTTCTCACTTGCGATCCCTCACCCTCCTCCCCATGGTCTGGCACTACAGGGTTAACACCTGGCCCAGTGCATGGCTCCTCCTGCACTGCTATGGCACTCACTCTGGGTCTCAGCCCCAGGTGCTCATATTTCCGGAGCATTACTGGCTTCTTCTCAATGGCACTTCAGACGGAGCTCTGACAGGGCTAGATTGATGATGGGCAGGGGGTTGCAAAGGCTGATGGAAAGGGAATTCTGTGCTCTGGCACCCTCTCCATGGCCCTCATAATCTACGGTCTCATGTCCTACCCACTTCGGGCTCATGCTCTGCCTTCCATGGGGAAAAGACCCATCTCCTTCAGAACCCCAGTACTCAAAAATGTCCTGTGAGTAAAAAGGTTCTGTTGTCATGGGAGTTCGTGAGCCCTATATGCTTTACCCTCCTTTTGAAGCCTCACATACTTACATGGTAAAGACTCTCAAAAGCCCCACAATGAAGAAATCTACTTTGTTTAATCCAGCATTTTCTAATCCTGGAATGCCATCAACTTCCCACTCCCCTTGTTATGCCTATTAAATTTCTACTTTTCCACGAGGGAGACCAGGGATGTAGAAAAGCCTTAGGGAGGGAAGATGAGGGCATGGGAAGCAGAGGAAAAGATGGAAAGTCTGCTGACTGTGTAGTGTACTTGCTGAACCTCATAGGGACAGGAGGTGAAGTGGAGAGGTGAAAGCAGAAAAGCAAAGTGTGCAAGGGAGCCCATTGCTGGCTCTCCCTCGCCATGGCCACCACCACCGACTCTGAATCCTGGGCAAGTGCAGGGAGGAGGGCCGGAAGCAGCTGGAAGTCTCGCCAGGATTTCTGGAGGACCTCCGGGCGGATCTTAATCTGTTGGTTGAAAGCTGGGTTCTTGTTCCAGCTCGGTAATTTTCCAGCTGTGTAACTTTGAACGTTATTCAAATTCCCTGGGCCTCTCTTTCTTCAGTTCTAAAGATTAAATTAGACAAACACAGTCAGTAATCTCAAACTTGCATGTGCATCAGAGCCACCTGGAGGATTTATTAAAACAAGGAGTTCTGGGCCCTGCCCCCAGGGTTTGATTGAGCAGGAGAAGGCTGGTGAATTCACACTTCTGACTAGTTTCCAGGTCAGACTTCCAGGCTAGTGGGACAGCACTTTCAGTGGCGTGGGCATAAATTAAAGTGCTTTGTAATTGGTAAACTATATGTCTTAATTAATTTAAATGAATTCATCCATTATGGGCTAAAATAATGATGTGTTCATGGGATAATGTTTATCTCTTACCACTTCTGTCCTTTGGGGAGGCAATGCTTTTGTTTCTATGCAAGAAGACTGATTCCCATGGTAGAAGTTTCAGGACAGCATCTGGGGACCCAGAAGCTTCTATGACACAGCACAGGCAGGCATCTGCTCTGGCTATGCATATCAGTCCCCCAGGTACTCCCCTGAGAGGGCAGAGGTCATCTGTCATCTCCAGAGAACAGACACTGACCGACAGACACATCCCCTTGGGGTGCTATGTTCTGTGGGATTCTTGTTCCTCAAGATGTCCTGTGAACATTTTTTCTGTGATTATACTTCCTTGCGTCTGTTCTTTTCCCCCCTTGAATTTCGCAATACTCATTCATGCATAAAGGCTCTGAGAAGTCCTGCAGAAAAGGTAACCTATTTAACTTTCTTAGGGGGGTGTAGCAGTTAGAAGCACAGGGTCTAGACCTATAGAGTCCAATACAGTTGCCACTAACCACAGGTGGGTATTTAAATTCAAGTAATTTAATTTACATAAAATTTAAAACTTAGTTACACAGTCCCACTAGTCATATTACACATATTCAATGATGATATGTGACCCCTGTTTACCTTTTGGACAGTGCAGATGTCATGTATTTCCTTCATTGCAGAAAAGTCTATTGGATCCAGATTCGGGACTTCAAAACCCAGCTCTGTGACTTACCAGCTCTGTGAGCTCACACAAGTTCCGTAAACTCTTGCTGTCTAACTTTTCTCATCTATAAAGTAGATTTAATAAATGGTTCATACTTCACAGGGTTGTTGTGTGAATTAAACAAGTTAATACACTTGTATGTAAAGTACCTAGAATAGTGCCTGGTACACAAGTCCTCAATAAATGGTGCTTACTATTATAATTCGCTTAACTTATTGTTCTTAAACAGATTGCTACTTGGAACCCTTGATCTGTATAATGCTATTCACTTCACGGAACTGAGCTCCTCCTAGCATATCCTTGTGCTTTATTATGCTAAAAGAGCCTGTCCTTTCTTAATCTTTAGTTGAATGACTACCTTCTCTTATTCTGAGATATGAGCCAGACATGGAGCAAGAGATGGAGAAGAAGATAGAACATCCTGCCACATAGCCGGCTCCTTTAGGTTCTAGGAAGCCTGGGAGATTGGAAGTTTCATGTAAGCAGGGCATGGAGAACTAAGGGCAAAGGTGCAAGGACTAGCTTGGGGGCAGCAGGGATCGCCAAGGGCCTTCCAATCCATGTTGGGAAACTTTGACTCATCCTGGGGAGATGGAGGGTGACCGAAGGGTGCCGACCGCATAAGGTGTGAGTAGATCTACATTTGAGAAGGAACACTCTTGGACTGTGCAGTGGTGAGCAGGTTTAGATTCAGGGACTCAGGGAGACCCACCAGGAGGCTGGCTGGGAAATAATGGTGGTGGGAACTGAATCAGAGAGAAGTTGACAGATTCAAGAGCGACAGAAAAGATAAAACAGATGGAACTTGGGCCTGATTGGTTGTTGATGGTGAAGAAATGAAAAAATAACTATGACTCAGATTTCCATCCTGGGCAATGGGTAGGTGGTTGTAACATTTCCAGAGACCTGGAATGCAGAGAGATGAGCATGTAAGCCAGGAGAAGACAATGAGCTCAGTCTTAGGACCAGGTGGTAGAATGTTCCAATGGATGCGTCCAAGAGGCAGCTGGATACCTGAGGCTTAATGTCCCAAGGGATTGGCTTCTCTACCCATTGCCATGGAGGGGTTGGGAAAGTCAGAGGGGTTATAGTGCTTGCCAACTGGGAGAGATATTTTCTCCCCCATGGAACAGGCCAATGCCTGGAGACATTTTTTATTGATGAGTAGAGGCCAGGAATGCTACTAAATTCCCTATAATATATAGGACAGTTCTCCATGATAAAGAATCATCTGGCCCAAAATGTCAATGGTGCTGAGGTCAAGAAACCCTGCACTGAGGAAGCTGAAGGCCCAGGAAGTTGCCATGTTTGAGGCAGCATAGTTGTTGCCAAGAGCATGAGCTGAAGTGTGAGAGTCAAGGTGTGGACCTCGGCCAACCTATAACCACTGGAGTGCTACTTAAGTTTCTGGAGCCTCAGTCTCCTTGTTTATAAAATGGGGTTGATAATAGTTCATGGGTATGGTAACACAATGCCTAGCTCACAGTGAGCACTTCATTCAGAGTGACTATACTGCTTGGCGGAAAGATCAGAATCCACTTACTTAATGAAAAGCTACTGAGTGCCTACTATGTGCCAGACATTGAGCCAAGCATGGGATGTGATGGCGAACAACAGTGCAGTCCTTGCCTGCAGAGTTCCCATGGCTCACCCACCTCCCCCATCACCATCCCAACATCTATTAGATAAAATAATAGCCTCTCCACAGATCCTGCTCATGGATCCAGTTGGCAAAAAGAATTGTCCAAAAGCAGCTCATCATTTCTCCCCACCAGCTGAGAGCTTTTCTCAGCACAGAGAGGATGATGTTGGCCACAGACGTAGCCTGGAGAAGGAAGGCAGACTTTCCTGGCTATGCACTCACCTCTGTCCCATCGCCAGAGCTCCCATGAGCATGACAATTGGCATCCTTCTTCTCTCCCGCAGCCTCTGCTGGCTTGGGGGAGTTGCTCAATTTTGAGCCTTTATTTTTTAAACCAAAGCAGAAAGGAGCTTCAGGCTTATCCTCTTGTGGGGATCACTAAAGGCCTCCTGGAGGCAGGGCTTGTCTTTCTACAGGTGGCTCCACAGTCCCGGGCCCATCAACTTAGCGGGGGCAGATCTCAGTGCCCCAGTACAGCTTGTAGTTGGAACAGGAGAAGAAGGGATAGAAACTAATGTTTATTGAGCACCTACTAGCTGGGCAACATTGGGAAGAGATTGCTTAATCTCTTGGAGCCTCAGTGGCCTTATCTGGAATAAAAGAATAAAAGGTAATACCTGGCTTTATAGAGTTGTTCTAAGATTAAATGAAATAAGGCACTATGTCTGGAATGTAGTGTGTGCTCATTTATTAATTCAACAAATACCAAGTTTCTTCTCTATCTGGCTCTGTTCTGGGCAATGAGGATTACAGTGAAAAAAAAAAAAAAAAACAGACTAAAATTTCTCTTTCATGGCATTACCTTTTATTGCCTAAGAATTCTGGCTACCTAACATTATTGGATAGCCATATATGACATTTTGTCTACTATCTATCTATATACACACATGTGTATGTATGTATGGATATACTTATATTTATATCTAGCTTACTATTATTTTCTTTTATTCAGGTAAAGAAATGGAGATTTAGAGGAATGGAGTAAATTGTTCAGGTTCACAGAATCAGAAAGTGAGGGAGCTAGAAATGAAATCCTGGTCTGTCTGTCGGCCTTTCAAAGCCTTGCTCTGCCCGCTGTGCTAAAGTCAGTTACACAATTTGATCCACCCAAACCTCAGAGAGTGGCAGCAGTAATTCAGAGGTGTCATGTTACCTTTGCTTTTCATTCAGCAGCGCTGGTAGCGCAAGCCCCCTGTAAGAGGGAGAATGGAGACGCTCATTCCAAGTGCAGCGGAACCTGCCATAATTAATGGAGATGCCACCTGCCAACTAACCAGAAAAACTCCAGCATCGTAAATCTGTCCCCTGGCTTCTCACGAGAACTGATGGATGAGGAATTCAGCTCAAATATTTAACAATCAATAATTCAAATACCTATCGAACCATTTGCACGTTGGCATGTTTATAAATACAAGGGCCACACTTCAATTTTACATGAAACTTTTTTAGAGCAGAGTGGAGGGTTACAGAAACACCCCACATTTTGCGGGAAAAAATCTGGGGGAGGAGGTGGAAATACCCTCCCAGTTGTGGCTTAACTTGAATCTACAAAACTTCCAGCTACGATAACAGACTGTTCACACCCTTAGGTGGCTGGTGAGCAAATCAACCACAAACAATGTGCTGGAAGCCCCAGTAGTGCAGCTGGGGTGAGATGCCTGAGGCTGATCTCCTTTCCATCCTCAGCTCCAGGGACGAAATCTAATGCACAGCAGACAGGACAGTGAATTATTCACATGGAGCTTCCTCGATCCCTCTGTCGCTAGAAGTGGGTCATCTCTCAAGCTGTAATTCAACCTCCTTCCCCCTTCCCCACTTCCTAACAGACAACGAGGAATGAGGCTCAGTTCTGGGAAGCCATTCAGGCCCTGTGGCGGGGCCATGAGCCCTGTGTGTCCGGATGCTGGGTAGGAGTATTGCTGTTTGGGTTTAACTGTTTTGAATAAATAAAGTCTACGTCAGCATTGACAGCAATGATTTATCTGCACTTCACAATGATTGAATTTAGATGCCCAGTGCACTCGCTGATTTATTAAACCGCTCTCCTCTCTGAGGGAGAGCCTAAACCCCTGCTTCGGCTTTAATGGATAGACACTTTGGAGGCACTTAGGGAAGCCATTGTTGATAAGACTTACTACCTAAAGGAGAACTCTGTCTCATATTGTCTGTGCACGGAAATAACCCCCTTTATTGGTGTTTCCTTCACAGTCAATAACTCACCCTTCCCAAAGAAGGGTGGGGCTTTTGGCAAGTACCTTTGATGCTGTCCGGCGGGCGGAAGTGTCTGGCCTGAACAGTGAGCTGCAGGTCCCTTTGCTTTCCTTCCTTCCCCTTCATCTCCCAGCTGCACAGCATGAGGTTCCCCAGGTTGGAGAGACTCACAGCTCTGGCCGCTAGTTGCCTGTACTCCCTGTTCACGGGTTCTACCTCCTCTTGGTGGTCCCTAGAAACTATTCCAGCCAGGACTTTGACCGCTATTCTTTTCTCAAAATAATGCAGATTCGAACCCCCACCCCCTGGGGGGTGGAGAGGAGGGAGGGGCCATGGCCTGAATCCAGGTCTGGTGTGCCCACCATCCTCATGGCTGGGAAGCTCTATGGAATCCACACCAGCAACTGACATTTCCAAGAGGCAGATGGCCTGTTAACGAAATGAATCTGAGGCAGCGGCATATCTGTGGTGCAACTTGGGCTGTACTCTTGGAAAACAAAACTAGCTGGTACAGAAAAAAGTAAACAGAGCAATGAAAATCAAGTTCTTCATGCAGATGCACCAGCTCTAGGTCTGTCTTAGATTTATATTTTAAGAACCATAGAGAAATGGATGAGGTGTAGGTCAGTTAAGTTTGAAAGAAGACAGGAGAAACAAAGCTGGGCTGAGGTGATGAGTAATGAATATTATAAAGGATAATATGTAGAATTTCTGGAACCTGGTATAAAAGACACAATAACAATAACTAACATGCGAACAGTTGGCGACCATTTCAAAGCATATTCTCAATCATTTTTGCTGAGTGAAACAACGTTAATCGGAAGAGCAATCTGGAAAAAGGGTTCTGATAGGGATGGCGAGAAAAACATACAAGTTAGTGATTGGAAACAAAGGAAGTTATTAATATATTTAGGAGAAAGTGGACTAGTCAGTAAGGCCTCTGGAAAGCACCTGGAGTGTACAGACCTATGACTTCTCTCAGTAACAGGAAAAAGTCAGTACAGATCATAAATCTCAGGCTGCGCATCTAAGTTCATGGTCTGTTTTTGCCCCCAATTGGTGTTGCTGCCTAGATGGAGCCTCAAGCAGAAATTCCTCTCACCTCTGTTCCTTGGCTTGGGCTGAGTGCGGTTGTAATGACTGCCCTTATTCTTGTTCAGGAAACTCAGGCCTGTTTGGAACAGAATGACTGAAATAAAACGAGGAGCCAAACTTTTCATTTGAGGCTCATAATCTTTCCAGGAAGTAAATATTATTGGTTCCGTCTTTAAAACAAGCAAACAGAGGCAACGAGGGGCTGGGAAACCCCCTCAAAGTCACACATTCATATTGCTTCTTGCAGAGCAGAGATTTTAGTGGATGTGTTTCAGGCTCCTTACCCCAAGCCTTCCCCTGAGCTCTACAAAAGAATAAATAAATAAATAAAATCGGGAGGTGGGTGGGAGTTCAGGGAGAAGGATGAAGAGAAGGCCAAGTAAGTGGGACCTGGAGCCCCTGCCTTTAAATTAACTAGAACAGCCCTGGCAGCTGGCTCAGTGGATAGGTGCCCGCCTGCGAATCCAAAGGTCGCTGGTTTGATTCCCAGCTAGGGCAGAGAACCAGGCTGCAAGCCAGGTCTCCAGCCAGGTCCATAGCTGGAGGCAGGTGAAAGGCAACCATACACTGATGTTTCTCATCCTCTCTGCCTCCCTCCCTTCCCCTCTCTCTAAAAATAATAAATAAAATGTTTAAAAAATTAATTAATTAACCAGAACATTCTCCTCTCTTTCATCTTTCCTGATGGTTCCAAGCATGAGCTTAGAGAAGTGAATTTGTGTTACTAAAAACATATGAAAACCACAACAAGCTAGTTTTCCCTTCATTGATGACTGGATGAGAAAATGTAATGAAAAATCAGAATGCTATCTGCAGATCTGATTCTTATATAGTAGCCATTTTTTCACACAAATAGTGCCTTTCACTAACTCAATACTAACATAAACTGAAATGTTGAGCTCAAACCGACTACTGAATCTTATTCATGGTAAGCTTTGAGAAGTATTGTTGAACTTGAACTGAGAGTCTCAGAGACGCTGGCAACTACATATTGTCCATGGATGAAACAGACCGTTGGGGGATCAGGTGAAAAAGATGAAGGGATTGAGAAGTATAGATTGGTATTAAAAAATAGTCATGGGGATGCAGACAGCCTAGGAAATACAGTCAATAATACTGTAATATGATGTAAGGTGCCAGCTGGGTACTGGAAATATCAGGGGATCATGCTGTACGCCTAAAACTCATACAAAATAATAGTGAATGTAAAATATGTAGACGCATATACTTTTGATTAAAAGGAAAATGAAAGTCTCAAATGCATTGGCAACTGTAGTTCACGGGCAACTGAAACCCATGTTTGCTTCTCCTGGGGCTAGCAAAGGCCAGACACTCATCTGGAGTTCAGTATGAGGAGAGAAGAGGTGAGAGTAGACTGTTAACTTCTTGAAGGACAGAAACCTTTTGCATTTTGGCAATTATTATTGAGAAACTGCTCAGGGCGAAGGTAGTTTTAAACACAATTAAGATTCTATTTTAAGGAAACACCAGAAACTGCCCATTTAACGCTAATGTTTGATCTACTGTGAAACAGAGAAGGAAGAAACTATTACAGATTTGCTAATACCATCAAAACTTATAAAGTGAGAAAATGAGGCTCCATGAAGGAAAGGCAGTCACCCCAAGCATGAGGCACACTAATAGCCATGAGTATATACGAAAACCGAGGATTATTCTGGAAACTGGTGAAATGGATCTGGCTCTTTTTTGGACATTCTCCATGGTGACCCTTGGACACTCCTGGTCCGTGATCCAAAGCAGGGACACACATGCCAGGGAACTAGCACAAAGATTAGAACTTCTATTTGCATTTATTTTTTATTTTATCTAGTAAAATGACAATTTTGTGTGATTTGTATCATGTCCATAATATATTAGTACAGAAGTACACAAACATAATTTTAAATAAATACATAGCTATCTTTACTACCCAAACTCTTGCTGTCTGAATGCAAGGGCTGAATCAATTCAGTTGAATTTTAGGATGAATTTTTTGCTATCCAAACTCTGACTACTTGCTATGGGAAACTGGAGGTAGATTTGGATAACCTGCTGTTGCTCACTATTCAAATGTACTATAATTTGCATAGTGAAGAATAGTTGTGTATAATTGTAGAGGTGCTGGGTATTTTTAATTTTTTAAAATTAGGTGCACAATGGAAAGAATTCAGGAGGTCACTTCAGCAAATGACCACATTGATGGTTCTGACTTTGAGTTACAGGCAGATAGGACTTGAAATACCTGAGGTCATCCCTAACAGCCCTTTGGAGTTCCTCTGTAGAGTGAAGTTGTATCTGTCTTGAGAATTAGGTTCTAATTTCAGTGTATACAATGAGATTTTCATATAGTTGATGTACCATCTCTTAGAAAGTCTGATGCAGGTAGTTTTGTCTTCAGTTTGGGGAAAAAATAACACTATTTCTTATGAAATAGTGACATTGGGGTGCACTTTGAGGGCATGTGGTACCATAAATTCCTATCTGTAAGTGTTTGCAGCGAGCAACATACTTTGTGAGAGGCCAGGGAGAAGAGAGATTCCCTGGGAATGAGCCAATCCCAGCCTCCTCCCCATCTGAGCGCCCCCGGGCAGATGTCTTGAGTGGAATGAGATGGAATCTCCCTATGACTGACAATGGAAGTCAGTTAAGTATGGTGATGGTTGCCTACCTCTGTAAATCTAAAAACCACTGAATTGTGAACTTTAACTGGGTAAACTGCATGGTATACAAATGACCTCTCAATAAAACTGTTATTAAAAAGCAAAAAAGCAAAGGTGCTTATTTTTAAAGAGTAAGTTTCCAAGAGATGGAATCAGTAACTCTCAGACTCAGGCTACTCTTCTGGGCCCCACATTTTAGGGCCCCTTTTTATGGCCTCCTGCAGCTACATCCTTCCCAAAGGCTGAGTGCCCATGGGGTTAAGGCGTCATGTCTACTATAATTCTTCACTAGCTTTTATAGGTCATGCTATGGTTACTAGGCACCCTGGAATTTCTACCCCAATGTTCCCGATCTGCTTTCATTTCTTGGAGAGTCTCTTTACCCGTCTATTTCCCAGTGGCAAGGGCAGACTTTGTCACAGGTGTACATACTCCTGATTTTCAGAGGCTGTACTAGGAGATACTCCACATTTGGGTCAGAGTGCAGATCGAGCTGCGACATTCAGTTTGGGATGGCCAGGCATGTGCACAAGACTCCTCACTTCACAGAACTGAGTTGGGGGTAGGAAAAGAAGGGGATTAGCCTTGAGCCAGGGTTCCCTATCTGTAATCTTCGTGTTTTAGGACCTTGATACAGTGGAACATACCAGCCATGATAGAATGAGGTTTAAAATTGGACTAAGCATCAACCTACACTGAGAATATTCCAATATTTTTCTCAGAAATCCAAAAACACTGATGACTAGCAAGTATTAAATTGGTTAGGTTCTCTTTCATGCACTAAAACATGATGAATTATATCTCTTATTTCTTACAACGATGTGGGTTCTGTTATTACCTCAATTTCCCTGAAGAGATCACTGAAGTTTGCAGAGGTTAAGAAAATAGTTGAGTTAGAATTTGGTAATGGTACAATTTTACAAAATCCCAGCGAACCACACTGCCCCCCTTAGGCATGCCTAGTCATAGATAAGATTGTTAGAAAGAAACAGGCCTCTTTTGAGTATCTAACAACTCTGAGAGTGACACAAAGAGAAAAAAAAAAATGTATAACTTCCAATAAAATAGTTGACTAAGTTCCTTTCATTTGAACAAGACTGGATGGCACAAAACATGCTTAAGCATTGTGATATGAATTTCGTTTGCAGAGGACATTTTCATTTTCTCTGTAGCCCGAAGCAAGGGGCTGTCAGTTATCCCTTCAAAGATTAATCTTTCTGCATCAGAGATATAGAGATTAAGTGTTCAGGGCAGAATGACTGACGCACACATGAATATGATTTTGTGTATGGTACTAAACATTTGTTTCACAAAGCGTTTCTTCCATCTGAAATGTCAACACTAGTGTTTCTTAAAACTTACTGATGTGCCTAGGGATGGTTTGCTCAAGGTTGCAGACAAGACCTCCAAATTTACTAGTCCAAACTGGGTTTGTAACACCTGACCCAATTCTAGCATGGATTCAATGGAACACAACTTATAATAAATGAATAGCTGTGAGTATGTCCAGTTATTAGGAGGTACCCCCATTCTACAGATGGGAAGACCAAGTCTCACAGAAGTTGTGTAAATTCTCCAAAGTGGTAGGTAGGACCAGAAATCAAATCAGTCTCCTGTTGGTGTTTGTTGGAGTTGGTGTTTTTATCAGTTTCACAACCTCATGTGACTTTTTTAATATTAATTTAGAGACTTGTGTAGGACTAGGGGTCATTTGGTGGGTGCTTCCCCTCCCTCCATTTCTCCACCCTCTTCTCCCATGAATAGGTCCCAGATCTTTGTTTGGAGGGGAAATTCCTTCCTGAGCTTAACTTCCTTCTCTGGAGAGTGTGCCATCCAACTTTTCTGCAGAAGAAGCTCTGGTTGGTTTCAGTTGTTCAGTTTGGCTGCTCCAGCCACAAGAATTAGTCAGGACAACCATGTGACCCAGTTTGGCTGGTGACATGTGAGGAGACAGCTGCTGGGACTTCCAGGAAAGAAGTTTCTTCTTTCATCCATAGTAGCTATTGGAAAAGATGAGTCGTCTTCTTTTGAAGCATGTGGTATGTGAAGGGGAGGGCTGAAAATACTGCTGTTGCTTTTGTTCTCACAGGGGAGGGGAGGGGAGCTGACCCGCAGCGGAGTGCCGGGTAGGGAGAATGGCTGAGAAATGGAGATGGAGCCATGATATAGAAGATCCAGGGCTGAAATGCATGTTCCTTTACTTCAAGTCTCAGATTTTTTCAGTGTTTTAAAAGATACTTCCTCCAAACTTGGATCAGAGCAATCATTTTTCCTCTTTATACAGGAAAAAACAAGCAAACTCCCACTCTAGAAGATTTATGGAGAAAAGGCCAAAAGGCATTAAAAGAACAATAAAGCCATTGTAACTGAAAGGGTTGTACCAAATCAAATAGAGCCAACAGAATTGGAAATGGCCAATCTTGGACATTTAGAACAAGTTCTATTAAAAACATTGACTGATTTATTTAAAACCAAGGAAGCCACTTAAAATTTTTATAATTATTAGGGACCTCAAAATAATCTCATTAAAATGCCAAAATCTGTGGAGGAAAGAAAAATGTAATACAAAATTAAAGCATTAAATATTAACTTTAGAATAGACCTTAGACATCATTTCATCCTACCTTTCCCTACTGGAAAAGTTCTGGTTGGTACATTTCTAATGGATGAGCAATCCTGTCTCTGTTCAAATACCTCCATTGATGGAGATCTCACTATCTCATAAGACAACCATTTTTTTTTCTTTCCAGTAACTAATTCAACATTTTATTTTATCAGTAACTAATTCAACATTTTTTTTTAGATGAATATGTTCTTTTTTTTTTCTTTTAATTTTATTGTTGTTGTATTACATCCATCCCTTTTTTTCTCCCCTCTGTCCCCCTCCCCACCCACCCTTTCCCCCCAAAGTCAATCCCACCTGTTGTCCATGTCCATGGTTCCTTTATACTAGGTTCTTGTCTAAGCTGCTCCCCTTCTTTGCCTCCGCCTCCCAGGCAACCATTTTTTTAACAATTCATAAATTCTATTATTTTTAATGTTCAAATGTTTTAAGTTAAAGTATACTGGCATACAATATTATATTAGTTTCAGGTATACAACATAGTAATTTGACATTTATATACCTTACAACATAGGTATTCATGACAAAGCTAGAATACCCATGGGGAAGGTGGATAGTAAAAACTGAGAACAGAAGGCATAGGTAACAGGTAATTTGCAAAACTTTGCTAATTAGCACCTTCAAAGATCTGGGGAATATGTGTGGGAATGAATTCTGTAGGCTGTTGACTCAGAAGAACGTAATTTTAGATCAAGCTGGAGTCATTGATATGGATGCACTTAGCAGAGACTCCAGATTCTGCTGGAAGTTTGAGCAGCTGGGAATAGACATGGTTGTTTGTTCAGTTGGTTGACAGAAATCTGGACTCTGTGGGGGCCAACACTAAACAGAGTCGAGATGTCATAAATTCCTTGATATCAAGTAAAGGAAAGAATCCACAGACTGAGAGATAGGAATGCTGGAGCGAATTTATCACGTTCAATGTACCCTCTTACTCCCTAACCATGTCTCCCAGGAGAGCACGGATGACATCCGTCTTGCCAAAGTCTTGAGAAATACCTTGATTTGGGGACCACCAGTGGCTTCACTGTAGCCGCTGTGATTTGAAGGTTGTAGATACTAATGGGAGCTGCAAATGACATGGCGTCCCTGGGTTTAGTGGGGTTGGGAAGAATCTGGGGTGGCAGGTGCCACACAGCAGCTTTTCAATGGCAGAGATGGGAGCTAAAGTGGGGATCCTCCATGGACATGTGGGTTTAATTCAGCCAATGAGATTCTCCAACCCCAGTTCTGAATCTTTTATCAGATCTTTTGCAGTTATTTTCTCCCAGTCTGTGGCTTACTTTCTCATTCTCTTGACATTGTATTTTCAGAGACAGTTTTTTGATTTTAACGAGGTTCAGCTTACCATTTTTTTTTTTTTTTCATGGATCATGCTTTTGGTGGTGTATCCAAAAACGTTATTAGCAATGCCAAAGTCATTTAGACTTTTTCTTATGTTATCTTGTAGGAGCCTTATAGTTTTGCATTTTACATATAGATTTATGATTCACTTTGAGTTAATTTTTATGAATTGTGAAGGTCTATGTATAGATTCATTATTTTTGCATGTGGTTCTCCAGTTGTTCCAACACCATGTGATGAAAAGATTATCTTTGCTCCACTGTATCATCTTTGCTCCTTTGTCAAATGTCAGTTGACTGCACTTACATGAGTCTACTTACGGGCTCTCTATTGTGTTCCATTGATCTATTTGTCTAGTCTTTCGCCAATACCACACTGTCTTGATTACTGAAGCTTTATTTATTTATTTAAGACTTTATTTTTATTTATTATTTTTAAAGAGAGGGGAAGGAAGAGAGGGAGAGAGACCTCAATGTATTGTTGACTTTCGCCCACCTCCAGCGACCGACCTGGTTGGAGATCTGGCTTGCAACCTGGTTATGTGCCCTGTCTAGGAATCAAACCAGTGATCTTTGGGTTCTCAGGCTGGTACCTTATCCACTGAGCCACCAGTTAGGGCTCGATTACTGTAGTTTTATTGCAAGTCTTGAAGTCAGGCAGCATCAGTCCTCCAACTATTTTCTTCTCTTTCAGTATTCAGAACATTGAGCAAGTAAAAGAAAAATGACAGATGGTGCAACTGTATAGGATACAGACTCAAATACTCAACCCTACTTAACATGACTTTTGATATTCTACAAGCTCAATATGATCAAACCCTTACTTTTTGGTCTAATTTTATCTTGCTCTATCGCCCATTCATTTACTAGGCTCTAACCCATTGGCTTTGTTCAAGTTTCTTAAATTTGTCCAGCCTTCCCTCTCCTCTCAACTTTCATACATGCTGCTTCCTCTGCTGAAAATAGTCTCCTTCCGGCTCTGTCCTGGCTGACTTCACTCATACCTTAGGTTTCAGGTCAAATAGCCCTTTCTGATTAGATTGGTTGTTTTTTTTTTTTTATACTCTCCTGTTTATTTGCCTTTATAGTTCTCAAGAGAATGTTAATTCCATTTTAATTTACATGGGTGTTTTGTGATGTTCATCTGGTTGTGATCTTCACATTTTATGAGGAAAGGGGTCATTTCTGCTTTGTTCCTTGATGTGTCCACTGCTATAGACTTCTAACAGTGGGTCTACCTGAAAGATGGTAGTCAAAATTATTTGGTAAATAAATGTCATTTATATGCTATGTTGATGTTTTTTTCTTCCTTGTATAATGGTAACATCTTTTCACGTCAATAAATATAAATGTATAAAATCATTGTAATGGTACTATAGTATTCTACAATAGGGATGATGATGATACAAATAAAATAGCTATCTTTATTTGAGCATCACGACATGCCAGGCCCTGTTGTAAGCATTGCTCATTTAGTCTTCCCCAAATCCTATAGAGTAGGCATTTGTAGTATTCCTAATTTACAAATGTGGAAACCGAGCACAGAAAAGTTAAGTCATCTTTCTCAGTATCTCACAGAGCACAGAAAAGTTAAGTCATCTTTCTCAGTATCTCACAGCCAGTATCCTGTGCAGCCAGGATTTGAACCCAGGCATATTGACTCCAGGTCCTGAGCTCTTAATCTCAATGTTATGTTGCACAGAAAAGTCTATTTCATTTTACCAATGCTGTTATTGATGTGCGTTTAAGTTGTTTTTAACCTTGAACCATTGCAAATAATGGAATCAGTTCTTATTATCTCCATCCAATTATATTTGAAAACATTCTACCACATTCCCCACCAGATTGAAAATGTCTCCAACAGCAACGTGAAGATGCACTTGCTCACAACTTTTGTGCATTTTAGAAATTTAATAGGAAGAATAAAAAAGTACAGTATGCTCAGGTCAATTTGAATTTTAGGGAAAAATGGCCTCAATGCCCTAATTTTACCGTCAGTAAAGTCCCTAGTGTTGAGAGCTCTCAGTTAATTCTAGAGCCTGAAAATAAACTTCCTTTCCCAGATCCTTGGCATGGCCCTCACCAGTCTTCCTGCAGTGGGATGACCTCTGCTTCAAAAAATGTCCAGTGACTGTGATTTCAGTTAATGACTTCCTGCAGCAGAGTCTCAGGCAGCAGACAGCATCCTGCTCACCCCAAAGAAACTCTGTTTGGGGTGTCCCATGGCCACCAATTTGGACTCTGTATCAACCCCTTATCTTCCTTTCTGAGATTTCTCCTCTCTCATACCATTAGGCTTCAGACATACATGTGGTAGGCCTTTGAGCTTGCTTAGATTTGACTTGGGGCTGCTGCTGTGTACAGTTTAACTCTCAGGGTCCACTCCGACTTCCCTTGTTCCCAATGTCTTGGGGGCTACTTTTTTTTATCATTCCCATATGGCAGGTACATACAGGCTGGGGTAGAAGTAGGTTTACAGTGGTTCTTATGGAAAATAATATAATAATTAATAAATAATTATACCAAAATAAACTCTCTTACGTATGACTGTAAACCTACTTTTGCGCCACCCTTTATTAACCCATCTTCAGGTATATGCCTGGATGTTGACCTTGCTGTGACCTTCCTCAGCATGGTTTATGATACTGTGCTAGCTTTGTTTTTGCTCTATAGATCTGAGCCTCACATCACACCTCAGGGGATTCCACTCTTAGTCCCCAACTGGCCTCCTTGGCAGCTCTAGATTTGGCCTCTGTGTCTCTCCAGGTTTATGGATTTCAGCAGTTTAGTTGTAAGAACTTTCAAGTCTAAGGAACTTGAAGATGATATGGGGAGGTAGAAGGGGGTTACAGGGGCATAAATGGCAATGGAAGGAGACTTGACTTGGGGTGGGGAATGCACAATACAATATACAGAGGATGTATTATAGATATGTACACCTGAAATCTGTGCAATTTTATTAACCAATGTCACCCCAATAAATTCAATGATAAAATCATAAAATAAAATTAAAAAAAAAATCCTGGCTTGGAATCTTAACCCAATCAGCTTTCATTTGATCATTTAATTTAACCTATCCAAGCATCCTGTGTTGGCTGTGTTATCATGTTTTGTTGATATACAGAAGAAGCCTTGTGGGCATAGAAAGTTTAAATAATTTTCTCACCACACATTGATGTCTCTCTTCCCCTCTGCCTCTCTCCTTTCTCCTCCCTCTAAAAATAATAAATAAAAATCTTTAATAAATAAATAAATAAATTTCTCAAAATTACCCAACTAGTGAGGAGTACCTAGGATTCCAACTCTGGCTTCTGGGATCCCAAACCTCCTGTCCTCCCAGTCACAGGGTCTCACGTAAGCCCACTTGCAGGAGCCCGGACAAGCCACTACTGTTTTATGAATTTCAGCTTCCTTCTCTCTCAAAGCAGAGTTAATAAGAGTCACCTCTCCAGACTGTTGGAGAGATGAAATAGAGTTATGTAAATTATGTACCTAGCCCAGAGCCTGACAACGATTGTGCAAAGCAACATTTCCTTCCTTCCTCGCTGGGGCCATCTGGGTAGACTTTTCCATTGTCTTAGCAAGGGCGTGGAGAATATGTCGGTTGTGCCCACCGAGCTGGGCTGGAGGGCCTGCTCTTCAGAAGCACAGCTGAATGAAGACTGTTGTCCCCAACCATCAGGCTGAAGTGGGCATAGTCCTGACAGGCAGAAAGCTCTATCTCACAGGTCAGGAAGCCTTTTCCAGCAGGATGGCCTGGGATCTACCTACCCTGGTGCCTGGGGTCAGGTCTACACAAACTGGCATCCCAGAAAAAGGCGACTGCTAATGTGCTCAACAATTTGGGAGAAATTCTCTTTTGGATTAAGTTACATTTTTGGTATTTCTTATCTCTGCACCCCATCTGAGCATGCCCATGGCCCTGTTCTGAGTTACGAGGACATAAATCTCCATCACCAATTTATTACCATCATTTATCAGCTCCTGTTGCTCAATGGCCAAGCAGTTAATTTTAAAATGAAGTGGGGCTGTTTTCATTAATACCCGGGCGCTAACTACCTATCCAAACACTCACAGACAATTAAAACCATGTTGCAGAAGTGCTGAACCAATAAATATCTCCAGTCTTGGCTGGTCTCTGGCAGATAAAAGACATTAGACTCATCCCCTGTTTTAATAATCTTCGACCTTTCTCTTCCTCTCCTTTCTCACAGCATCAGAAACATTTACATTTAAGAATGAGATGAAACAGCCAGGCCAGCCCCTAACATGAATTTAAAAGGCTGTTGTTTCACGACATCCAGGTAATACCTTCAGGACATCGTGGTAATGACAATACACCTGAAAAGAAGAGGGAGCAATTCTGAGGATGATAAATCATCCAAGCCGAAGCCTCTTGCCGTAGAGGCTTATGGAAAGCACATGCCACACCGCTCAGCGGGGCTGGAGCCAGGGGGATCAGCCACCGGAGCAGTGGGTAGGAGTGGGAGCCCACATGCTCACAGACTCAAACCTTTGTAAGAAGAATATTCTAGGTGTTCCCAGCTCGAGCCACAGCGGGGATTCATGGCAGGAGGTCATTGGTTATTTGGCTAGGGCATGACTTTGCACCACCGATGGAGGCTGCCGCGGGAGTGGCTTTCCCACTTCGCGGGAAGCCTTGTCACCCTCTCTGCCCCCAGCACCTCATCCTACCATTTCTCTCCCTCAACTGTTTATTTTCGGGCTTACTGTGTGCTACAGGCTGTCCTAGACTCTGGACAGTGCGCACATCTCAGTCGGCAGGGAGCAAGCACGTTTCTCTCGTTTTAGTATCTTCCACGCGCCAGCATCATTTACACGACCTCGGATGTCCAGGTGCGTGGCTGAGGTCTCGTTAGGAGTCGACAGTGACACCAACAGCCATTCAGAAAGGTGAGTCAGGCAGTCTTTCTTATAGCACGCAGCTGGCCCCAGCAAGGGCTCCGGTTGCAGAGATGTTTCTTCAGCTGGGTGGCTTTCCTCTGGAAGAAGGGACTCCAGCCATCTTTCACAGATCTACATATAGGTGGCTCCAGGCATTTGAAATCAGATTTATGGACTCCAGGCACGGAGACTCCCTGACAGGCTCCAGCAGAGCACATGTAGCTCTGATAAGAAAAGAGGTAGGAATTTGGATCCTGCTTTAGGGCGTGGGCCGCTCCTATCATATCTGCATGGGCACACAGGGCCAGATGGCAGAAGGGCGGGGTGGCAGCTGGTGGCGGGACTTTCCTATCCTGTGTCTGAGAGCCAAACCATGTCTGAGAGTCTGAAGGAAGAGGACAGTCTTGGAACCAGGTGACACCAGCCTCCTCTTCTCTGATGGAACCTCTGTGTTTCCAAATGTCCCTCCTTCCTCTGAGGTATCCCAGGCGGCCCTCAGGGACCTATCTCTTTGTTTCCCAACAGATCCTGCCCACTTTCCCAGGCTCACCTGCTTTTTCCATCCCGTCTATAGCCTGACCATTACTTTGGCTTGCTGCTGTCTGACGCAGTCACAAACAGTTCGATAAACGTGTTTATAGAGTATCTTTTCTGTACCCAGCACCGAGGGTACAGAAACGGCTCCTGCCCTGAAACTAGAGGGAAAGGTGGATACTTACGTAAAAAATGACAATATGAATGGGGACAGTGTTACCGTCGAGGAAAGAGCAGAGCGCTGTGGAGTGTAAGCCCCTGAAGACAGTCTTTAAACCCAACCTATATGCCAGATTCCCGAATTAATCTCTCACTTACCTTTTTCACCTACGCTTCACATACTTAACCATCGACTGCCTTCTTGACTTAAATGCTTCACATGCACCTATGGTTTAAAATGTCTGAGGTGGAGCCCTTGATCCTCTGCATGCCCTGAGCTTGAACAAGCGATGACATCTAAGCCTCTGCCACTTGCACTGGCACTCAGGCTCCAGCCCCCACCGGCTGGGTTGTCCCAGGGTCGTTAGGTGCTACGACTCTGTTTGCAGTTTCTGCTGTCCTGCTAAAAGCTGAAGATTTCTCCTCTTTCCCTGCAAGCTCAGCATACTACTAACTTTGCAACATGGCATGTTGTCCAGTATCTCTAATTGTAAACGTTCTGTGAATTTCAAGGGAGCCTTCATTATACCATTTTTAAAGCTGTGAACTAGAACGCAGATGCGGGTGAGTGAACAACATAGAAGTCAATGATTTATCATGAGCACACAGTCTCCATTACTCTGTTGTATGGTGAATTACCCTGAGATTTGAAGTCTACGTTAACCTTGAATTATTGGGATAAAATTATTGAACTAAAACCAGTTGTGCTGTCTATCCTTTTACAATAAAGCTGGACTCAGTGGTTACATTTTGTTTATTTATTTATTTTTTTGCACCTATGGTCATTTGTGCGCTTGGTCTCTGATCTTTCTTTCCCATAATATCCTTGTCAGGTTTTGCTATTAAGGTGAAATAGAGGGGTCCCTCTTTTCCTACTCTTTACAAGAGTTATGAACTATTAATTAACATTATTTCTTTAAGTGTTTGATGGAACTTACTGTTGCAGATTTCAGATCCTGAAGTCTTTTTCATGGGAAAGTTTACAATTTCTTTCATTTTGATAGGACAGTTTAGAGTTTCCATTTTGTCAGATGTCAAGATTTTTAAGGAATTTGTCCAATACCCATTTGGCCAATATTTTCTAGTTAGTTGGGATAGAAGTATGTTTATAAACTTTTCTTATTATATTATTTGAATGATTATTTATAGTTATAGCTTCCTTTTCATTCCTGACATTGCTTATCTGTGCATTTAAGTTTTTCTTTTTAAGTCATTTTAGGACATTCTCCATGAAGTATTCGATTTAATTGCTTGTTTCAAAGTACCAAGTTGTGGCTTTGTTGACCTTTATTGTGTGTTTGCTTTGTCTATTATTGTTTTTCTTTCTGTTTATCTTTGCCTTCTTTTTACTTTCTTTGGGCATCATTAGTGGTTTTTAAAAAATTCTTGAGTTGGATCCTTAGTGTGTCGATTTCATCCATTTCTTTTTACTTGCTAACATGCATTTAAAGATATAAAATGTTATGTAAATATGATAGCTAAAATCCCTTAAGTTTTTAAAACTTTATTATAAATTTACATAGAGTAAAATTTACCATTCTTCACCAATACTGTGTCTGTTCAGAGCTTTTTACCTGTTTTTAATTGGTTTATTTTATTATTATTGATTTTTGAGAGCTTTTTATACATTTTAGAAACAAGTTCCTTGCCAGGTATATGCTTTGAAAAATATCTTCCCCAGACTGGCTTTTCTTTTTCTTCTCTTAACAGTGATTTTGGACAAGCAATACATACACACACACACACACATATAATTATTTTTAATGCAAAATTTTAGAAGATTTTTAAATTTTTTATTATATTTAGAGAGAGGGGAAGGGAGAAAAGCAGAGAGGGAGAGAGACATCAATGTATGGTTGCCTTTCACCTGCTTCCAGCTACGGACCTGGCTGGAGACCTGACTTGCAACCTGGTTATGTGTCCTGGCTGGGAATCAAGTCAGCAACCTTTGGATTCCCAGGCTGGTGCCTTATCCACTGTGCCACCAGCCAGGGCACAACAACAAACTATTTTAATTTTAATAAAGAACAATGTATCTAAAAATGGATCATGCTTTTGCTACTGTATCTAAGAACTCTGCAAAATTCAAGGTCACAAAGATATCCTAGTACAATTTATTCTAGAAGTTTTATTAATTTAGGTTGCACATTTAGTTTTATGTTTTATTTTGAGTTAAATTTTGTACAAAGTGTAAAGTATATACATTGAGGTGCTCTCCTCCTCTTTTTTAATTTTTTAATTATTTTTTTGATGTGGGCATCCAGTTTCTTAGCATCATACCTTGAAAAGGCCACATATTCTCCACTCACTGAGTTACCTTTGCATCTTTGACAAAAATCAGCCCTGGCTGGTGGCACAGTGGATAAGGCACCAGCCTGTGAACCCAAAGGTTGCTGGTTTGATTCCCAGCCAGGGCACATAACCAGGTTGCAAGCCAGGTCTCCAGCCAGGTCCATAGCTGGAGGCAGCTGAAAGGCAACCATACATTGATGTCTCTCAACTTCTCTGCCTCTCTCCCTTCCCCTCTCTCTAAAAATAATACTATCTTAAAAAGAACAAGAACTGACTTGAACTTAAAAAAAAAAAAAATCAGTCCACTGCATTTGTATGCATGTGTTTTTGGACTCTATTCTGTTTCATTAACATGTATCTAGTCTTTTGCTGGTACTGCATTACATTGATTACAATAGTTTTAAAGTGAGTCCTAAAGATCAGATAGTGTGAAACCACCTATTCAATTCAGTATTTCAAAATTGTTTTGCCTATTCTAGTAATTTTGTCTTTCCATAAAATTTTGAAATCAGATGGTTGAGATTTACAAAAAATTATGCTGGCATTTTTATTGAGATTGCATTGACAGTAAAGATAAATCTGGAGAAACTTGACATATTAACAAAAATAGATTCTTTCAATCCAAGAGCATAGTGTATCTCTCCATTTATTTAGGTTTTATTTCATTTCTTTCATCAGGGTTTTGTAGTTTTTTTTGCATATAGATTCTGAATGAATTTTATTAGATTTATACTTAAATATTTTGGGGGAGAGCTGTTATGAATTGTGTTTTAAAAATTGAATTCCAAGACTGTGGCTGGTGGCTCAGTGGATAGGTGCCAGCCTGCAAACCCAAAGGTTGTTGGTTCGATTCCCTAGTCAGGGCACATAACCAGGTTGCAAGCCAGGTCTCCAGTCAGGTCCGTGGCTGGAAGCAGGTGAAAGGCAACCATACATTGGTGTTTCTCTCCCTTTCTTCTACCCACCCCCTGCCCTTCTCTCTAAAAATAATGAATAAACTCTTTACATTTTTTTTAATTACAATTTGTCATTACTATTACATACAAATATAATTTATTTGTGTATATTGATCATGTATGCCGTGATCTTGCTCTTATGGACTGAATGTTTGTGTCCTCCTCAAACTCCTATGTTGAAGCCCTACCCACCCACCCACCCCCAATGTAGCGGTATTTGAAGATGGGGCCTTGGGGAGGTCCTCATGATGGAATGAGTTACCTTATACAAAGAAATGACAAAGAGCATGCTGTTTGTCTCACCTGAGCCTGCATAAAAAACGGGTCATCTGAGCACACAGTGAAAGTGGCCACCTACAAGCCAAGAGAAGAAACCTCAACGTGAAACCCAATTTGCTGTCTCCTTGGGACTTGCAGCCTCCAAAACTGAGAAGGAATCTTCTGTTGTTTAAGCCATGAAGTCTATGGTATTTGTTATAGCAACCCAAACAGACTAATACAGTTGCTATTTTCATTTAATATTTGTGGAAACTTGTCTTTTTTTTAGATTCTTTGTATTTTCCTCATGGACAAATCATGTGGCTGGTGAATAAAGTGGTTTTTTTTTTTTGTTTGTTTGTTGGTTGGTTGGTTGGTTGGTTGGTTGGTTTTTAAGACTAGTAACATTGACACACTGAGCCATACCGGAGCCCAAAACAAAAGGAAAAACCAGAATACTGAACCTGTATTTATTCTAAATTTTGATCATTTGTTCATCCTAAATACATTTGCATTAATTTTTATTTAAAAATATTCGTACTAAAATATCGTTTATCTTGATTACTGAGACTTTGGCACCCTCTTCAATTTTGCATCCTAGCAAGTACCCAACTGGATGTGCCCAAGCCCTGGCCCTTGATCCGCTTTACCTCAACCAGGATCCAGGGTTCCGGACCCTGTCAGTCAGGAGAGCAGGGTAAAGAGGTGGGGCATGCTCCTGTTAGGAATCTTACACCTTCACGCACCTCATCTCCAGCATGGCCTTTCTCCTCCTCTCATAGCCGATAGGGACTCAGAGTGACTACTAGAAAAGGACAGTTGGATGCTACAGTCCTCCTCCAACCTAAATTAAGCAGAAGAACATTTCTGTTGTGGTGCAAGCAGTATTTTCATTGGTTTAAATAATGTGTAATATTGGTAAATGGCTACTAGCACACAGTTCTCAATTTGGGTAGCAATGGTTTTTATTATCTTTACTATTTTTCCAAGATGATCTACTCAGATATATTTGTGGTTTGTCCCTGCTGCTACAGGAAAGTCAAAACAATGAGAGGCTTTTTTCCTTCTTCCATCCCAAGAGGGGAGTCAGCCTTCATGGCCTGGGTCAGTGCTCCCTCGACCGTAGTGACTAATAGTTATGAAAATGCTGCAATGTCACAGTCGTCATTTGGGTGTGTAAAAATGTAGCTCTCTTTCATTTTCAATTCTTAGCTTCCAAGTTTTCTTCCTATAGACAACTCAACCTAGACATTTTGGGTTAAATTTAGGTCAACCCATGATTCTTGTCAAATTTAGAATTATTGGGTCCATGTTTAGTTCAAAACCATTTCCCGTCCCTTCCTTTCCTCTCTGGAGTCAGTTCCAATATGAAGGGCACCAAAGTGACCACAAGGGCAGCAGTAGTAAAGGGGGTGCACATTCCAACATCCCATATTTTGTTCTTCCATTGACAGAGATGCTGCTATCCCCGTGGTCTTGTCTGCTGTCACAGACAATGCCGAGGCTTGCTTTCTGTAGACTATTGTCAGCACCTTAGCAGTCCTTACTATGAGTGATTCACAAGGAGGACACCACTGCCTTCCCTCACTCCCATGGACCTGTTCATGAACATCTCTGTTGTGTACATTTTTGCCCCACCAGGGAGCCTTTGGTGGATGGCACACTCTCCCAATATCCAGGTCTCCATCAGGACAGCATTAGGTTGCCACTCTTGTGTTATGCCCCCCAATTCTCTCGGGACTTTCTTGTATTCATGTCCCTTCCTCCCCTTTCCTACTTTTCAGGACAAAGAGGTGACATGAGATAAAATCCTCAGCACCACTTTTCTTTCTTCTAAACCTCTTTCTACCTCTCCCTTCTCAGAGCCTGTTCATCATTTCCTCCTTGGACAAGGAGGGAACACATTTTGATATCTTCAGAAGCCTGTACAAATTAATTAAGTGGGACAATGAGAGGAGTACTCCTTGGGCTTTATGTATAAAAAAACAGGTCTTGGCTTTGGTTAGGAGCTCTGTTCATAGTATTCAGTTCACTTCCAGCTTAATTTATGGATGTTTCTTTTGGGGAAGCAATGAGTGGCCCTAAAGGGACAGGTGTTGTTAATATTTTTGTGGCATCTTTGTTAGGAAGCACAGATTATTTTATTACCTTTTATTCAAGTGAGATAATAGTTGTCATGGAAGCCCTTAACACAGTGCTTGGCACTTGATCTTTATGAATTCATGCCAATTTATAGAGATACTAACTCGAGGTTTGCCCTCCTTATCATAATAGATGCAGATACACGGAAGCTATTTTTGGATCACCCAGCCTAAGAAGCTAGCAGAGCTTCCATGATCCGCATTTCCTTGTCTCAGAGGGTCATTATCATTTTTTGCATTTCAAGACCAAGAAACAGAGTTGCTAGGTTCCTGGGAATAACCCTCCACTCCACTAATTTGGGGGGAATCTAACCTCAATAAGATGGGTTAAAGCAAGAAATTGAAGATGAAAGAGGGCCAAGTGACCTTTTGAGAGAACCTGAGGGAGCTGAAGTTGGGATGTTCCATTACACTTGGGCCACTTGTACAGGATCGTGAAGACACTACCCAGGCGCAGCCTGGACTATGCACATCGCAACTCTGAACATTGGCTAAACAGCCCCAGGGGCAGGCTGGCAAACCTGGGCTTGGACAAGAACATTTCAGTAGAAGTGAGTCCAAT
Source organism: Noctilio leporinus (assembly GCA_004026585.1). NCBI lineage: Eukaryota > Metazoa > Chordata > Mammalia > Chiroptera > Noctilionidae > Noctilio > Noctilio leporinus. Next base: position 222,465 of record PVIW01001131.1, read on the forward strand.
GTACTAAAGAGAAGAGGGCCCTCTCTTTGTGTGTGTGTGTTGTGTGTGCGTGTGTTTTAATTTAATTTATTATTTTCAGAGAGGAGAAGAGAGAGAGGCAGAGAGGGAGAGAGACATCACTGTGTGTTGCCTTTCACCTGCCTCCAGCTACAGGTCTGGCTGGAGACCTGGCTTATAACCTGGTTATGTGCCCTGGCTGGGGAATCGAACCAGTGACCTTTGGTTTCGCAGGTCAGCACCTTATCCACTGTGCCACCATGTTGGCAGATATAATACTTGTTTTCCTTGCCATGACCAAGGATTGTCCTGATGTACCTTCTAAGGAGCTCGCAGAGGCTTAGAACTCTTCTAGCCCTGGGTAATAGAAGAGGCTGTGTGTCCTCAGAACTCGTGCTCCCTGCACTGGCCTTTGCAGACCCCACACTCCCTACAACTCGTGCTCCGGGGACCAGCGGTTCCCTTCCTGGTTTCTATTCCACTCTTGAAGGATGAGAATTGGTCAGAAAATTCAGCACACTCATAGTGCTAAAATTATTCAGGCTTCTCTTTGATTATTTTGAAAGGCAAGTTTCGAAGTACCTGGAAATTCTAATTATGAGCACATTTTGGCTATAAATATTCCATAGTATTAGTTGCTAGCACTTCTCTTTGTCTAAAGAGATTTCTCTCAGCTTTCAGGGCTCAGAGGTGAATCCTTACTAGCTGGGTTATTTTAATTTTTCTGTGTCTTAAAGTTTTCTCCCTTACTGAATGGGACTAGTGGCATCCACTTTGCTGGGTTATTAGGAGGGTTAAAAGATTAAATGGGTGACCCCATGACACAGCCAAGCACCTTGTGCTGACTCTGGTTTCTAGGTTGGGCATCTCATTGATGTAGGAATAAATAGGGGTGGATGTATGAATCATTTATGCATTCATAGAAATGAGGCAAAGGCCCTGTGTGAATATGTTTGCCAATCTAGGAATAAGAACAAAGTGTATCGGGTTAGAGAGCACTTTAGAAACCGAGGTAAATGGTTTAAAATACATTGTTGAGATAGATTTATTTATTTATTTATGCATCAGGGTTTGAGGGGAAACTCCTGAAACTCAGGATGATTGAAAACAATGGTCTGTAGGCTTGGAGGTTCATCAGATTCCAGGTGCACGGCTGTCCCTGGCTTCTTGCTGGTTCAGTGAAAAAGGGAGTGAGCAGAAGGAGTTAAGAGGCAGCTGTGTTCGTTAGGGCAGGAACTACCAGCAAACCAGCACCCTCTGGAATTCAGCAGATAAGTAAATCAAAGAAGAAGAATTTCCCATCACTCCTGTCTAGAACCCAGCCAGCCATTTTTCAATGGAGGTTTCAGCTCCATCTTTCCCTCTCTCCCCTGACAAACCTTTTAGACTTCACTCTTGTACAAGTTTGTTAGAGGGTAGGGTTGTCCTAGAACATCCAGGTTGATGGGGTGAGACTAGCACGGGTAGATTATCTGCCTTCGTTGAGCTGCACTTCAGAGTTAGAGAAGGGTAAAGATGATTTAATGCCTAATTTCCAAGAATGAAGGATCTTTCTGTTCGCCTCGCGCCTGGGCAGCAGACAAAGGAGTCAGCTTCACCTGCAACAGGAGGGGTTTGGTTAGACAGGATGGAGATTTATCAGGCAGGGAGTATGAAGACATTGGAATGAGTTATGGCAGCTCCTTACCTGCACATCTTCAAAGTAAGATACACTACTTCCCTCTGAGCAGTCTGCAGGGTGGGGCGGGGCTCCTAGCCCAGGGGCAGGGAGATGGACTTCTGACCTTTGGAAGTAGAGTCCAGCCTTCTGAGTCTCAGATAAACTGAGATGGAGAGATGGATGGTTTTGACATCCAGCATGTTAATAAATCTGAGCTGGAGTTTGAGGAGAAGGATCTCGGCAGCCCGTGCTGGCCTGATGGCTCTATCTGTCAGGATTCCCGCAGGAAGTAGATGGCACATTCGACCGAAGATCGTGTGAGAGGGGTTTAATAAAGAGGCCATTTACAAAAGTGTAGAAAAGATGTAGAAATAGTACAAAGGAGAGAGAAGCCCCCAAGCTTTTGCCACTCCATGCCCAAAGTGATGGGAGGAGGGAGCAATTATCAGAACCTAGAAGGAAAAATTAGGGGCTAGAGAGCTGGGACCTTCTATTGGGGAATGCCACCAGCTAGAGGGGATCTGGTGGGAAGGCCCAGGAAATAAACACCCTGATACCACTTTGCTTCCTCCCATCAATCTGCTGATCCTGACTGAAATCCCAATTCAAGGAAACCCATCGATGTGGTCTGCACAGGTCAGCCTCCTGAGCAGTGAGCAGCGTGGAGAAGGGTGGTGACTACAACTGGAGGACAAATAAAGAGCTTCCTGCCCCAACCATTGGTCATCCCCTCATAGTACAATGTGCCATTTAGGTGCTGAGCACTATTCCAGGCACTGAGAAGAAGGCAGCGAACCAGACCTACATTTGGACTAATTGTGATGTAGAGATGTTTTCTACCTCTTAAGCTCCTGAATGTTTGCTTTTTAAGGTCACACACGAGTGGTGATTAATGTAAGTAAAGATAGTACTGAACCTCTCTGTGTTTCAATAACCACATATTTAAAATGGGAATAACAATTGTATCTCCTTCATGGGGTTGGATCGCATGTGCAGGTTCATGAAAAGGCCTCAGAATGATGTGTGGTGTGAAATAAGGGGTCACTCAGTGCATGTTAGCTATTATGATTATTATCACTGTTGATAGTTTTGTTTTTTAGCCAATCTCTTGAACTCTTCCTCATCCTTGAAGACCTAGATTATGCATCTCCTTCCTGTGGCTCCCTCTCCCTTGCACATGGTTGGTCCCTTGATTACCTGTCATGTGATGCTTTCTGACCATGGTGTAGTTACTTGGTTTACATGTCTGTGTCCTCTGCTAGACTCTAGTCTTCTGGGATGATCTCAGATTTATCTCCTTTTCTAGCCCCAAGTTCTAGCACAAGGAAGCTACTCGATAATGTTGGTCAGGTTTGTTTTCAGTATCATAAGTTTTTAAAATATTTTTTATTGATTGTGCTATTACAGTTATCCTGAATTTCCCCCTTTGCCCTGCTTCACTCGGCCTGCCCACCCAACTTCCTTAGGCAACCACCCCACCATTGTTCATGTCCATGGGTCATGCATACAAGTTCTTTGGCTATTCTATTTTTTATACATTAATTTACACTCCCATGGTTATTTGTAACTACCTATTTGCACTTCTTAATCTCCACACCTCTTCATCCATTCTCCCACACACCCCTCCCATCTGACGATCATCAAAACACTAGTGTATCCATGATTCTGTCTCTGTTTTGTTTGTTTATTTATTTATATTTTTTAGGTTCAATGTTGATAGATTTATATTCTTTGCCATTTTATTGTTCATAGTTTTGACCTTCTTCTTCTTCTTAAGTAAGTCTCTTTAACATTTCATGTAATAATACTTTGGTAATGAGGAACCCTTTAGTTTTTCTTGTCTGGGAAGTTCTTTGCCTGCCCTTCCATTTTAAATGACAACTTTGCTGAGTAGAGAAATCTTGACTTTGAAAATTTCTTGCCAATCTCTTCTAGCCTGCAAAGTTTATTTTGAGAAATCACCTGGCAGTCTTACAGGTGATTTTACAGTCTTACAGGAACTCCCCTGTGGTTAACTAACTTACTTTCTTTTGTTGCTTTTAAGAGTCCCTTTTTATCTTTTATCTTTGGCCTTTTAATTGTGACGTGTCTTAGAGTGGGCCTCTTTGCATCCATCTTGTTTGAAACTCTCTGTGCTTCCTGAACTTGCATGTCTATTTCCTTCACCAAATTAGGGAAGTTTTCTTTCATTATTTTTTCAAATAAATTTCCAATTTCTTGCTCTTTCTCTTCTCCTGGCACCTTTATAATGCGAATGTTGGACCTCTTGAAATTGTCCTGGAGGCTGCTTATACTATCCTCACATTTTTGGATTCTTTTTATTTCTGGTTGCACTGATTGGTTGTATTTTGCTTCCTTGTGTTCCAAATCATTGATCTGATTCTTAGCTTCATCCTCTCTGCTATTGTTTCCCTGTAAATTAGTCTTTATTTCAATTAGTCTATCCTTCATTTCTGACTGGATCTTTTTTATGCTGCTGAGGTCCTTGAACATCCTTATAACTAGTGTTTTGAACTCTGCATTTGATAGATTGCTTATCTCCATTTTGTTTAGTTCTTTTTCTGGAGTTTTGATCTGTCTTTCATTTGGGCCATGTTTCTTTATCTCCTCATTCTGGCAATATCCCTGTTTGTTTCTATGTATTAGGTAGAGCTGCTTTGACTTTGTGTCTTGGTAGTGAGGGCTAATATAGTAGGTGTCCTATAAGGTCCAATGGCATAATCTCCCCTATTACCCAAACTGAGGACTCAAGGTGTGCCCTTTGTGTGGACTGAGTACACCCTCTTCTTGTAATTGAGCCTTGACTGCTGTTGGTAGGTCAGTGAGAGGGATTTACCCTAGCCTATCAGCTGTAACCTGATAGGCTTGGCTGTGACCACTTACCACCAACCTCCATGGCTGTGCAGGGACATGGTGGTGGTGTTCCAATGAGTCCTGTAGCTGTCCACTGGGTGTGCTGGCCCTGGGGTGCAGACCAAGGTCAGACCCCAACTGTGTTTTCCCTGGGGCCACCCTGCCTGATCTATAAAGCAATCTGAAGTGGCTGCTACTTGTGCTGGGCTTGGAGATTCCCAGGTGAAGCCAAGCTGTGAATCTAGGATGGTTGCTTCTAGTGCCCAGTCTGGGGCTTGTGGAGGCCAGCTGCTGCTTGCTTGCTTGCTTGCTTGCTTGCTTGCTTGATAGGATTTAGAAAGTTGTGAAGCCTGGGCCAAGACCAGCTATTCATATGGAAAAGCAGCTGGGGTGGGCCTGTGAATTAGGTGGGTCTAAGTCTCTGGGGATCTCCAAGGCCAGTCAGAGTTAGCCATGTTGATGGAGTCTCAGATATGGCACCAGCTTGCTTGCTCTGTTGGGGGAAGGTTTAGAAAAGGGACAATGGCCCATGCTGGCCTAGATGCCAGACACTTCAGTTCCTCCTTGTATATCGCTGGTGCCTTTCAAGCTGCTACTACAGTGCTGGAGCTCAGAGGGAGAGAGTCTGAGTAGGTGAATCCATGTGTGGTCCTTTAAGAGGAACTGATTGTGGTTCTAGGAGTTTCTTCCACTAACTCAATCCCTGTTATTTTTTGCAGCCAGATGTTGTGGGGATTTACCTTCCTGGCACTTGAATCCTGGGCTAGGGGTCCTGGTGTGAGGCTGGGACTCCTCACTCCTGAGATACCCCTCCTGAATTTTTATCCATCCCACTTGGATGAAAGACCAGCTTTTTTGCATCTGTGCCCCTCCCCATCTCAGTGGATGTGGTTTCTTTAATTATGTAGTTGTTAGACTTCAATTCAACTTGATTTTTGATGGTTTTGGCAGATGTTTGTTTTATATTTTAGTTGTCATTTTGGTGTGATTGTCTAAAGAGGTGAGCTGTGTCTGCCTATGCTGCCATCTTAACCAGAAGTCTATAATGAGTGTTTGCAGTTTCATGGAAAAGTGTGTCCCAGGCTGGTGTTTACAATTCATGATGGGGGAAGTGGAAGTAGCAAATAAGCAAGATGAAGTGATCTTACATCCCTCAAGAGTCCAGCCCCACTGCTCCCCAGGTCCTGATCAGAGCTGCTCCTCCCTGCCTGGGACTGGCTTCTACCCAGAAGGGTATCCAGTCACAAGGGAAGAGCATGCCTACTGAACAAGGAGGCAAGAACACACTCACTTTTATCTGTGTTTTCAACCAGACTTGTGCCATCTTGTTCCCTTTTAAGGTGAATGCTGGACTTCAAAAAATGTTTTTTTGGTCAGCAATAGGTGCAAAGGAGGACAAAGGTTTTTTTTTTTGTTGTTGTTGTTTTTGTCATTCAGGTAGACACTCCCTTGCCTCCACTCTTCCTAGTAGGGAAAAGAAAAAAGCAGCTAGTGATGGAGTTGTTGAAAAACAGCTCCTGCAGTATCTCTCACTTTGGCCCAGTAATTTTGCCCACAGCTTCCAGAGCTCAGTAGTGCACAGACCCAGGCGAGTTTCTAGGTTCCTCTCATAATCCTGTATGAGGCGGCCTTGGGAGTGCATTTATGGGGTCAACTTCCAAGATAAAGAGTAAACTTCCAATTCAATAGTAGAACATTGAATTGGATGCAATTCAATGTCACAAGGATGCAATCCTTGAGACTATGACAAACTCTTCAGGACAAATGACCAGCCAATAATGGCAAGGAAAATATAAGAGAAGAAGGGGGACCCTATAGGGGGACACTATAGACTTAACCATTTAAAATACATACCAACCACTTAGTGTGTGGACCTTGTTTGGATAAATTATTAAAAAATTATAAGAGATTGCAAGCCAGGTCTCCAGCCAGGTCCTTAGCTGGAGGCAGGTGAAAGGCAACCACACATTGATATTTCTCTCCCTCTCTGCCTTGCTCCCTTCTTTTCTCTCTCTGGAAATAATAAATTTTTAAAAATCTTTAAAAAAATCATAAGAGAGTATTTGAATATTGATTGGTTATTTGGTGATATTAAGGAATTATTGTTAATATTTTTGGGGGTGAAATGGTATTTTGAAAATATTTTCTTTTAGAGGCATATTCTGAAATATTTATGCATGAAATACATGATACTTGAGATTTGCTTCAAAATAACGTGGGTACAGTTAAGAAAGGGATGGGGTATGGGAAAGGAGTTCATTGTAAGAAATACATAATCAAACATCTCTATTTTATATATACAGGGTATTTTTCCATAATAACAAATTAAAAATGTTTAATTAAATGTGATAGCAGAAATACATGTATTTTTTGTTTGTTTCCCCCGGGCTCACTATAACTAACTTGAGTGTACGAGATGGAAAGAAAATGTAGAATGGGCTGTGTTTCAGAGGTGAATAGAAGCTTGTTCATTCCTTATGGGTCAAGGGAAGCCCTGCTTCTCCCTAAAGATGGGTGAAACCTTTACAGTTCAGCCATGCCTTTTTCCCAAATAGCCAGAACTTGAAAGGTAATATGATGACCAGTACCACTTCTTTTGGCTTCCTTTCCCTGTCTGATGAGAACAATTTCCCTGGCTGTTCACACTGTTGAGGGAAATAGGAACCACAGCCAGGTGGGGTTCTATTTAATTGAGTTTAGTGCCTGGTGCTTGGAATCGTGCTTCCAGCACATTCTCATTCGTGTTCATCAAGCCATTTAGGCCTCTCTCTCAACTGAGACTCAGAGAGGTGTAATATCTTTTTTATCACATCTGGCCAATAAATGGTGGAAGTGGATCTCGCAGCCAGGTCCTCTGGTTCCAAGCCCTGGCTTGTTTCCACTATATAATATTGCTTGTCAGCGTTCCTCCCCTTGGAGATGCACTAAATGCACCAGTCCAGGGTTGCAAATAATAACAGTTGTTATGTGGTTAATATTGTGCTGGATGTTCAACATGCTTTAGTTTATTTAACCCTCTTAATGATCTCAGAAGGTAGATCCTATCTTTATTCCCATTTTACAGACAGGAAATGAGAAACTGAGATTTAACTCCCAGTGTGCTTGTCTTCAAACCTTTACAACTGTATTTTTCTATGCTACGTCTCCCTACTTAGTTGATGCAGGTGCTGGATGAAAGTTTCTTTCAGGATTCATCCAAATAAAAGCCTGGAAATGACAAGAAGGAGGCTTATGCCATCGGTGCCCTGACAGAGAGCCTTAGCTCTGCAGTTTGCAGCAGCTTAAATTTTAGTTACAGCATTTACACAGCATTTAAGATGTGCCAGGCCATTGCGAACTACTTTACAGATGTTAATTCATCAACTCATCACTGGAGTGAAGCAGTTAGATGCTGTCATTATTATTACCATCTTACTAATGGGGAAACTGAGGCACTTGCCAACACCACAGAGCTAATAGAATACAGAGCCAAGTTTCAACCCAGGCAGTCTTGCTCCTGAGCCTGTGCTTTGATACTATCGCCTTCACCCCTGAGCCCTGTACTAACTAACATGTGACCTGTCCTAGAATGTGGCAATAAGGAGTGGTGTGGACTGACTTTCATTCGGATTTCTTAATTCCAGATAGTAAAGACCAAAGTGTGTACCATTGGCCAGAGTAGTAACTGTAAGATAGCCACTGATTCTAACAAATTGTGAGGCACGGTTGTGTGAAATTGCTCTATTCACTTGAGTCAGAAATGGGTTTGAGGACAGACTTTTTGAAGGCTGCACTAATAAAAGAGAAAATATCTCTTGTAATGGGATAAACCACCTATCGCACTTGGCACATAAAAGAGCTCAACATACAGAGCCCTGGCTGGTGACACAGTGGATAAGGCACCGGCTTGCGAACCCAAAGGTCACTGGTTCGATTCCCCTGCCAGGGCACATAACCGCGTTGCAAGCCAGGTCTCCAGCCAGGTCCGTAGCTGGAGGCGGGTGAAAGGCAACTGCACATTGATACCTCTCTCCCTCCCTTTCTCTTTAATAAATAAAATCTTAAAAAAAAAAATAAAAGCTCAATATACAGTAGCTATTAGTATCCTTATTAACCTGTCTGATGTGCCCACTTCTCTCCCATTCTGTCACGGTGCCACAGCCCAGGTGTATGTCCCCTCAGGTGTGATGGCATCCTCTCTGGCCCTCACCACTCAGCGCCTCTCCACACTGCACACCTTTGCCTGCCCTCCTCAGGCTAATGTGTAGTAGTGTGCTCTGGCCTCCCCCACAGAGCATGATCCTTCCTGGGCCTGTGGAACAGAGGCATGGCCACAAATGCGCTCTGAGGGGAAGAGGTGTGTGTCCATTCAGATGGAATTGCTCACACTTACCATGATCCCGAGTTCCCCACCCAGCAATGGCAGCTGCTTTTCACCCTGGGGCTCAGAAGAAGATGGCTCTGTATAAAGGCCCTAGGCAACCCTTTACAGATATGCAAAATAAGATGTAAACCTTTGTTGTTGGGAGCTGCTGAGATCTTAGACTTGTGTTGCAGCATTGATCCAGCTCCATCTGATGGATACATGTTTCGTGATGCTTCTGAGGGTAGAACAAAACCTCACATGCACTGCGAGGCCCTACATACCTGGGCCTAAATGTCAGGCTTCACCTTCTAGCAAGTGTCCTTTCCTCTTCTCTTCATTCAAACAGGCTTTCTTTCAGTCCCTTGTAGGCGGCAAGCTCCATTCTGCTACAGATGCTCCTAGCAGTTCCCCCTGCCCAGACACCTCCCTCCCTTCCCCATGCCCCGCCCTCCCTGGGGCCCTGGTTAACTTCCATCTGTCCTTCTGTTCTTGCTAGATTTCATGGCGGTGTGCATCCTACAACATGCTCCTCACCACTTGTCACCACTCCCTGCTTACCGCTGCTGCCGCATATTTCAAAAGTGCTCTATCGCCCACTCCCCCGTACAGTTCACAAGAATAGTTTGCCAGTGTTTATTTACTTACTATCCTTAGCCCTTGCCGTACTTTTGAGCACACGATAGGTACTCAAAAATACTTACCGGATAAATAGTTGAGTCAACATATTGTCATGATTATTGGATGGAATTTAGAGCCAGCTTCTTAAATTAGAATCCCCCCTGTCATTTAATTGTGGCAGGGCCTTGGGTAAATTATTCACCCTCTCTCTGCCTTAGTTTCCTCATCTCATAGGGTGGTGGTGGAGATGAAATAGGCTAAGGTATGTGTGCCCTTCACTTACTACTGTCTCTGGTCTCAAGCTGTCCTTCTATACCCTGTCCCTCTATGTATACCCTGTTCTATGGAGCCAGTAGTTTATTCACTACCTTTTGCAGACTTCCTTGCTTGGTGGCTATGATTAGAGACACTGGCAGGAGCCCTGAGGGAGGTGGGGAGGGAGTGAAGGGAATTCTCTTCAGTTTCAGTTCCTGTCTGCAGTGTGGCCACAGCAGAGGGTAGATGCCAAGGCCTCCAGCTCCATTCAACACCTCCAGCGCCCACCATGCCTGTCTCCTCAGGACTAGTCCTGTTGGTTCTGTCACTCTCCCAGGTCCAAGCACTAAGCAGCCCCATAGCCTCTCAGGGGTCCGTGCACCAGGTTTGTAGTGGCCCCACCCTCATGGTGACCCCCTCAGGAAAGATCCAAGTACCAGCTATGAGGGGTCCCTCTTTGGAGTACTGAGGTTCTGGTAACCTGGACTTTCTCTTTTGTCCCCCACATGTCCCCAGCCCCCACCTCAGAAATGGAGGCTCTTACTCATATCTGGGCTACTTCACAGCCTCTCCTGGAAAACCTACCAGGTTCATCCCTGACTCCTGACTTGGGCCCTAACTGATATGGTATCGAAAGCACTTAGAACGGTATCAGGCACACACTAAGCACTGTGTGAGTGTTAAGTTCCATATTTGTCTAAGTGGGTGAAAAACACCAGCATGGCTGCCCGTTATAATTCTGGGAAGGGCATGATGTGTCTCACACTGTCAAGGATACCACAGACCCCATGGTGCAGAAAGATCATCTTATGGGGGAACCTCCCATCCAGGCCCATAACTGTCCCTCAAATCCAACCACCCAGGGGCATGATTTAAAGCAAATGATGACACAGCTTCCATAGCATTAGCAATTTTTTATTTTTCCTTTTTTGTTGCATAGGAAATGCAGTACTTGCTTCCAGTAATTGTATTGTAATGTGAGAAGGTGGTAGCACTAATGGTTGAATACAAGAGTTAAACTAATCCACACCAGCTCAAAAACCTGTGGAGATTTAGTTGAATAAGAATGGACGCCCACAGTGATTCTCAACCAATTACAAATTTTCACAGAACACAGTAAAACTAAAAGGCTAACTATGAGAGTCAATACAAGTAATCTAGAGGCACAGGGGGCCCGGCTCATAAAAACAAATGTCACACCAAGTTATTAACACGGGAGTGTTTAGTTTCACAACCCATCTCTTATCATTGGAAGCGTTCAATACCTTCCCTACCAAATTTGAAATGTAAAACCGAGGCATCTTGAATGGACAGACTTCCAAGGGTGGTGGGAGAAGTCCCCAGTGTACTCTGTGCTGGGGAAGAGGTCAGGGCTGTACGGAAGGGGAGCATGCATTTGCCTTTGAGCATCTTCGCTAAGGGTCTCCTAGAACCTGATGAAGCTCTGTCGCTAGGTCTAGTGGTGACACTACCAAATGCCTTCCTAGGGCAGAGAGGCTGGTCTGAGACCAGGGAGGAAGACGGGAGATGACTGGTCCCTCTCAAAACCTCTCTCCTTAAGGAGCCAGCGGCCTGGAGACCATGGGTTGAGATGTTTTTCTGTTTGTTTTTTAAAGTGCTCATTTTTGGACTACTACTAAAATAATAATAATAATAATTAAAAAAAATAACAAAGAGAAGGAAGAAACTTTTGTCATTTTGAGAAGTTGAGCATCAAATTACCTGAAAAAACAGATTATGCCTTTTGAATTAAACAGCATACAGAGTCCACACAGGTGGGTCCTGGCTCCTCAGGCTACTGCTTTCTGGGCTCCTGTGTACCTGCAGGTGGTCACCCTCCTCTCTCTGACCATTTCCAGGACCTGGTCCTCATTTCCCCATCTCCCTAATCTGGTTATGTAGCCTTTTGAGGCAGAAAACACAGATGGGTGCTGGTTTAGGGGGAAAAAAAAATGAGATGAAATTCAGTTAATTTGGAAAGTAGTTTCAAATTTAGACCCCAAAACCGTATTTTTAAAATCCCGTGTTAATAGCACATTTCTTTCTTTTTTTTCTTTCTATGAATCGGGCCCAAAGTTTGTACAGAGTTTTATTTTTGAAGAAAATATTGCAACTGTGCATGAAACTAAATAGCCAAGTGATTTCTTAAGGATATTTTTTTCTTTTTTTTTTTTTCTTTTCACATGAGGAAGTCTGGTGTGAAGATGGATCAAGCATGGGTCCCTGGCTGAACATTGTCCATTAAGAAAACACTTCAGGATCGGTAGCTCCAGCGGAGGGTCAAGAAAAATGTCCCTTTCTTGGAAATGTTCTCAGAGTATCTTTGTAGCAGAGTTCTTGAAATTCAAATGGTGGTTTTTAGACAAAAGTCTTGCCAGGGACTGATTTCTGAAATCAAACACCCATGCTTGTCCCCTAGGAAAGGAAAAGAAAACAAAAAAAACAAAAACAAAAACAAAAACACAAGTAATACTGAATTTAAGTAAATGTATACCTCCAAAATACTGAAAACAGTTGAAATCAAGAAAAGACAGAATTTGCGTTCTCAGTGAAATACCTTTAAACCTAGCTGACAAGAACCAAGTCAGAAAAAAAGACTAACATAACTTTGAGTAATATTCATACAGTTCACTAAGCATTATGGAATAGCATGCATTAATATTGTACGGTTATTTTACATCACCTATACCAGAAGGTCCTGACTGACAGACAGCGAAGGCTACCGGTGTAGAAAAATCTTACTTCAGAAGAGCAATATAATACAGATTTCACAGGCACTACATTTTAATATATCAGGTATTATGCTGGTTTTCTTATAATTCTTTCTGTCCTAAAGCTGGCATTATAACAATGACCAAAAAGGCAAGGATTGAAGTAAACAGAAAGTAGATACCAAAGTTGATATAGTTTTCTCTTTAGATAGATTAGTGCATAGTTCTCATGCAGATAAAAACTGCTATGCATTTACACTGTTGGAAAGCAGAGTGAATTGAGCCCAAGTTGTCACATTTGTGTAAATCATTTTGTCAGCCTGTAATAGCACCATGTAATGGATTTGCATTAAACATTAAATTGATTTCAGAATTGGTGACACAGTATTCACTACAGTTAAGTGCTATGGAATAGCTTCAATGTTACCTGCTATATATCAAAGCAATTTTCATCCCACTGCTTTTTTATTGGGAAAAAAAATGAAAGGAAAACATACACGACACTAATTAGACGAATGCACAGCCTTGGACTGGAGAAGGCAGAGCGGGTGGACTGTCAGACAGTAAATGCATGCATTGACTTCAGGACGAAACTGGCCTTGGAGGCCGACTTGAATGAAAGCTCTGCGGTGCGCAGTGCAGCTTTCTGAGACCGTCCAAGGACGGGTCCGGAGAGTGGGAGGCGAGGTGCCACTGAAGCTCTCCTTACATTACCATGCCAGTGTGTTTTAACTTTGTTCTATGGAGGCCTGCTACCAGGGAAAAGAAAAAGAAAAAAAAGGGGGGAAAAAAAAAGAAGAGGAGAGGAGAGGAAAAGAGAGGAGAGGAGAGGAGAGGAGAGGGAGGGAGATTGGAACCACTACCATCACCACCACCACCACGGACAGAAAAGATATTTCCAGAGACGTGATACAAAGTACATTAAAGGACATTCTTAGAAGTCCCTTCCCACACACACAAAAAAATCACAAGGAAGAAATGTTTTTCTTAATCCAGATTTCGTCAATACTTTTTGACACGGTTACTGCAGAGTGCAAAGCCCATGGGGGATCAGGGGTTGCAAGGTGAGAGACCAACTTTTGGAGATGGGTGTTGCCTCTTCCTGTGGGCTGAGAGCTATGGCTCTGGTTAAGTTTGGGTTCCTTTCCACTTCAACCCTCAGAGAGGGGGTTATACAAGTGTGGGGTGGGGAAGTGCACCTGCCGGCATGCCCAGGAGCCCACACCTGACTGAGGGGTGGGATGGGGAGGAACCGTCACTGAATAACTGTTCCTGCCAGGGTGTGAAGAATCAGAAAAGTGAGTTCAAACTTCAAAGGAAACAGAAAGGCTCTGGGATGAATGCAGTGGCCATAGGGAGAGGGCCTCCTGCCCATGAGTGAATAGAAAAGGAACATAATGGGGGGGCGGGGGGGGGATGGGCCGGAAATTAAAAAGTACATAGAAAAATAAGATTTAGTGTTTGTGCCTCTGACTTCAGATCCCAAAAACAAAACAAAACAAAAACATGGAGAGTGGCTTGAGGAACTTATTTTTGCCAATATTTTTAATGCCATTTGACGGAAGAGAAAAAAATTCCAATGTGTCCCAGAATCAAGATCTGGGCCTTTGAATGCTGATAGCCCTCAGTCTGTCAGTCTACACACCCCAGGTCCCAAAGTCTTCCTCAAGCTTCTTCCCTTGACTTTTAACCTAAAAAGGTAAACGTTCGGATCGTTGGTATTTCTTTTTTTCCTGCTTGATCACCACTGAACTACCGTTTCCTGCTGCTTTCTGAACAATGAAACATGAACAAAAATGTAACTTAGTGTATTTAATACTTAACCCCTGTTCATTATCACCCTAGACTGTCTCCCTAATGTTTTAAAGCCTTTAAAACATTTTTTTTTCCTGCAAATCTGTTCAGAGTTCCCTAATTTTAGCTTCATCAAACTTAATACAACAAAATACCTTCAAAAAATACAGCATACCTGTAACGCCCATTTACAATGGTTTTTCAGTAGACCTATACTTCTCAAGCATAGGAATATGCTATACCATTGAGAGAGAAAAAAAACAAACCTGTATTTAAATACTTACAAAAAAAAAAAAAAAAAGGAAACAGGAAAGTTTTAAACTTAAATCCAGTTCCCAAAGGGGGTGGGGGCGGGAAAGAAAGAAAAGCAATTCTATGAACGCTGCCTTTATAATGAACAATTGGAAGTTTCACTAGGCTAATTTGACAGAAATTTTCCTCATTTAAACAACATTACAAAAGTCCTGCATTATAAAATAGGGTAGAATAAATCAGTGTAATCAATAAAACTATACAACAATACAAATTACATATCTTCTGAGTGGGCAGTTTATTCTCTCTCTTTGCAGTCATGACTACAACATGCTCACTAAAAACAACTAAAACTGCCCAAACTATTGCTTAGTTTGTTTTGTTTTTAAAAAAGGGTGCAATTTTATTGTATATACAACCAATTTACTGGTAATACCTTGGCTTATCGCAAGGTTCTGACAAAATGTTTGTCTAGGCTTTTTCCCTTCACTGTGAAGCACTGAAAGCTGCTATTTTTTTCTTTTTTTTTTCTTTTTTCTTTTTTTTAGTGCACATATGTCATCATAAAGTAATGCCCAGCTAAGTGCTATAGGGGAAGGCAAAGTAGCTGGCTGGCTATAGGAAGTGACACCGTATACTGACAATCACACCGTACAAGAGCGCCAAACGACTATTCAACCACTTATCAGACACATATGAAAATCCAAAATGTTTTATTTTATTTTTTTTTCCTTAAATAGAGATAACCAGTAAACAATTTTCAGAACTTGGAAGTTTAAAAACGTGCATATAAAAATGGGCATTATATACTTTTTATTGAATGTGGATTGACTGCAGTCTGCTAAGAAAAATGGGGTGTGGGAGCTGAAGAAAAAGGAAGTTGTCTTTTTTTTTTGTTTGTTTTTAAGGCTTGCTTGTGAAAGGAACAGTTGTAAAAACAAAATTGCTTGAAGCAGGGTCAGCTTAGTGCTTCACAGTTTGACTGCTTCTCTAAGAGGAGCCCTTCCTGCGCACGTGCATTCAAAAATCACAAAAAAAGTACAAAGACAAACACCTAAAACACACTGCGTCAAGTGCAGCACCGACTTTGGTCAAATAAAAAAAATAAAAGAAAAATTAATAGTCGCTAAGCTTTTCTACACGATATAAGCAGGTATTGCATATTTTCATATATCTTGGGGGGGAGGGGAATAAAGGAAGACTCCAAATAAATTGTAAAATGCAGCAACATCCAAAATACTGATATTCTAAGCATCTACAGATCTCAGAATAGCACTGCCACTGACCACAGAGGACAATAAAGACTACTCCTATCTGCGGAACAACTAACTCTCTATTTAGTTCTAGATGTTGAAACTGACAATGGCTGACATAAAAGTCACATTTACAAAAAGTGTCTCCAAATGCTTGACTAGGGAAAAACCCCTTTCAATAGAGGAGCATGTGCAACAATTCCACAAATAATCGCTATCCAGGGCAAGGCACATTGATATGGAATTTTTGTTTTCGTGCAAATTAAGGAAAAAAAACAAAACAAAACAACATTGTTTGGGGGGGAAAGATGAGGAGCAAAGTGTCTTCCCAAGAATTTCAGTTACTTGATTGTATAGGACAGTAGTAGAACCCTTCTGAAGGGCTGAAAAACATAGTTTAAAGGCAAGTGCCTCGAGTAGGGATTACAATATTGTGTCTTAATGCACTCTACTTTATTCTACATTAACTATATAAAAATTAGTTACTAACACTAGAACATGCAGAGACTTTCTCTGATCAGCAGGGCTTGCCAACCAGAACGTATATATATGTATAGTATAGGAAATCTTCTTGAAGTTGCATGGGAAGCAAAGGGGTGCTTCACTGTCTGGTAGAAAAATCACTTGCACTTTTTTTTGTTTTTTCGTTTTTTTTTTGTGGTTTTTTGTTTTTTACATAAGATACAGGACATTTGGGGGTGCAAACTTTTTTTTTCCCTAACAAGTACCCTTGATCTGAATGGGCACCAGCATTTGTGTCAGTATTGGTTTAATTATTATTATTATTTATTATTATTATTTCCCATAGCCCAGCTCAGGGGCACAAAGGTCTTTACAATTTCTGGACAATCTCTGGTACAATGAAGTGTCTGATAACTGATAAATCCTATGTTGCGGATACATGTAAAATTTTTCAGAATTGGCATAATCCATTATAGTGACTTCTAGCTTATAAAATTAACAGATACCATGATTTTGTTTTAGTTATGTGCTTTGATAACAGAAAATAATTAATTAGCATTTAATGTAGTTAACATATTGTGGTAAAAGCACCATTAGACTTGTTTTTTTGTTTTTTTTTTTTTAAATTTTCCTTCAGTTTTTAAAGGGATACAAGTTTAACAATAAAAAACATAAAAAGCAAAAATAGCTCCCCTTTTTCTTGCAAGGCTGTTTTTTACCCCGATAATTTAGAGTCCTGGGGTGGAAGGACTTGAAAAACAAAAATAGAATTTTCAACAATCTCTATCTTACAAAGATATTTAGCTATCCAATGAAATTGCACTTTACTCAATTCAAAATTCGATTGTTTTGATTGATTCCTGTCAGTTTCTGTCAAAACAGACCATCTTCCCCATTTCCATGTGAATTTGTGTGACATTGTTGAAATTGTTGAAAAAATGTTTTTTTTTTTTTTTCTTATGTAAGTGCAGCATTTCAAAACTTTTAAAAAACTGAATAGTAGTAGTAGTTTGCCATTTTCGGAATTGTTCTGTAGCGTGAGTGGGTTCGCTGTCCTTGAGGGCCATGTTATAGATTGAACTGCTGACTGCTGAACCAAACCAAGCTAAAAGAAAAAAATAAAAAAGGAACATAACTGCATTTTCTTTTTCCAATATGTTACAGAAGAACATTGCCCTTTGACTGTCGCGTAAGTTATATATTGCAGATCTCAGCTACTACAAAAGATTTAGTTTTCCGTGTGCCTCCTGATTGCGCAAAGAGGCTCACACCTGTGTGGGTAAAATTCATGAAATACTGTGAAACAGCCAGGCTCCGTAAGGAAAGTGTGTCACAACGGAAGTCAGTGAGCAAGGGCAGATCTCCTCCAGCCACACTGCCTAATGCTCACGCTACCACAAAACACTTCCAGGATTACAAAGCCCAGCCATTTCCAGCACCATATGAGAAAATTACAACAGTCCCAAAAGTAGTTAAAAAAAAAAAAATCCCAAAAGGTTATGGCCTTTGCTGTTTGACCATAATGCTCGCCGATTCCATGTACAAGGTGATTTGACTCTCCCCTTCCACTGACAGTGAAGTTGTAACCGCGCTGGGTTGAGGATGCGTCCATGTTACAGAGTTGAGAAGGGGTCAGGTGGTCTGTCTGGTGGATGGTGGGACGCTGAGACTTTTATCCCAGGTACCAGGACTGGAAGAGAAAAGACAAAGTGCCATTAATGGTATAATTTAGAAGATAATACATGTAGAAGGTGTCCTTCCTGTTGTGAAACCAGGATCTATGTTAAAGATCAAGGGGCTGATTCACTAGGAAAAGTAAAGGAATGACAAGAAGCAGGACATCTCCAGACAGACACTGAAACCGAGCTCCCTCCTCCGAAATGGACCTTCAGCGTCTTTGCTGGGGTTGGCTAATGTTCTCAGGGCGCCTTACAAAATAAAGTATGCACGTCCACTTGAAATACATACACAGGTTTTATAGCTTGGTGAGGGGCTGCTAGAGGAGGGCAGGAAACAGGATCATCTTGGTTTCCAGGGGATCCTCAGTGCCCAGCTCAGTGTCTGCAGTGAAAGGTTCTCAACAGAGTTGACTGAATGAAGAATGGGTGAGGGGAGTGGTTTCATGCAGTAAAGCCTCCTTGGATGATTTTCACAACAAGCCTATTCAATGAGAGATGGTAGGCACTGAGGATGTTACTGCTGCCTTCTCTTAAGAGGCACAGGTAATTAGTGATATAGGAATATCGAACTCCTTTATGCACCCCTATGTCCTTTGCAGCATTATCTACATACAATAGCCAAGATACGGAAGCCACCAAAGTGGCCACGAATAGATAAGTGGATAAAAAAGCTGTGGTACATATATACAATGGCATATTGCTCAGTGATAGAAAGAATGAAATCTTACCACTTGGGATAGCATGGATGGACCGACAGGGTATTATGCTCAGTGAAATAAGTCCGTTAGAAACAACCAAATGATTTCACTTATATGCGCAATCTAAGGAACAAAATAAATGAGCACGCACAATGGAAACAGCCTCAAACACACAGATAACAGGCTGGCTGGTGCCAGATGGGAGGTTGGTTGGGGTGCTGAGTCAAAAAGCTGAAGGGAGTAAGAAGTACAAACCTGGTAGTTACAAAATAGTCACAGGGATGTCACGCACAGCATAGGAATATAGTTGATAATGCTGTAACAACTATGTATGGTGTCAGGTGAGGACTGGAAATATCAGAGGATCACTCTGTAAAGTACATGATTCTCTAACCACTAGGCTGTACACCCGAAACCAATACAAAATAATATTGAAGGTAAGTAGTAACTGAAAAAGAAAAGAATAGTGATATAAGAATAAGTGGAGGTGAAGTGGGAAAAGTGGGTACAAAGAGTCCTGGGTGGTTTGGGACAAGTCACAGCATCTTCTACTCAGCTTCCTTATGTGTGCGTGAGGTAGATTTTATGATGTCAAATACTCCTTTCAGCTCAACATTTCTAAGACAATGTTTTCAAAAGTGACACATAACGATTAAGTGGTATCAACATTTCACCCCGTTAGCTATCACTATGCGCCAAGGGAAAAACCCTCATTCATGTTTTTGTTCATCCAACATTGATTTAGAGCCTTCCATATGCCTGCTGGGCCCAGTTTACACTTCCTTTTGTAAATCTTAGGGAGGTAGTTTTGGGCAATGGTCTGGTTGTACCTCAATTTATATGCTGGCATTATCTATCTGTGTTTGCTAAACAAAGTGACAAATTGTGGTTTAATACCAGAGTTCGTTTCTCCAATGAAATAAAGAAGTACATGGCTTTGACAACTTTTCTCTAGAGATAACCTGTCAAACTCACTACATTTATCACTATGCACAGAAAAATCATCAACTGCTCGCAAAAGTGGGTGCTTCTAAAACCTCCAAGTTGACAGTATCAAGAAAGAGTTCCGTTTGGGTTGATTCAGTTGGATGAAGGCTCATTCATATCCAAGGGATTCAATTAGGTAAGGTAAGGACTCACTTGATCCCCAGGATAAGTGGTGAAATGATAGCTATGCAGCGGTTGGTATAAGATTTCCCAGTCACACACAAGCCACCTTTGATTTCCAGGGGACTTGAAAAAACCTAAACCTAAACCGACAAACTACTCATCTTGTGCACTTTCAGATGTGATTCTTTGACCACATGCTTTGAGGAAAACAATAAAGGGTCTTGTGTTCTGAAAGGAAATCATCCTGGTGCAGGCACATGGCCTAAATCGAACTGGACAAAAGAAAGAAAAGGGAGAAAGGAAAAAAAAGAGGCAGACTCCAAACTGGATTTTTCATAGGTTCTCTGAAGAGCTGACTGCCATCCACCTTAGAGCCGGGGTCTCTCTTTAACGAAACAGTCCCAAACTTTGCCACAAATGATGCGTACAATTTCTGTTTTCACACTTTCTAAGTCAGTCGTGAAATCCCGGACTTAACCCTGGCGCTGCGTTAGTAGTTCCTGAAGCCAAGGCCCAGGACCCAGGGAGTCAGCAGGGGGAGCAGTTTTCCGTACCACAGCTTCTGGACACAACCTCAGCGCTACGAAAATCTGCAGTGCCTCTGCACTTCTCTTAAAAAGCAAAGCGGAGGGGGAAAAAAAAAAGTTTCTTCACACATCTTACTATTCAGTGTGCCTTGCCGACAAGGTTACCCCAGAGCAGCTCTGTAATCCTTCACTGAAATAGGCTTTATTGATTGCTCTGGTCTATTGTTCTCTTTTCAAGTCCCCCAAGTTCAAGTTCATCCTGGTGTTACATCATGTCTGGTTGCTAAGAGCAACCAGACAGACCCAGACGTGACTATCATTAGCAAGAAACCCTCTGCTCTCCTCCCACCAACCTTCCAGTGGCTCTGACGTAGCAGGCCCACTGCAAACACATTGAAGTATTTATTCTGCCTAATTTATGACCTACGCAGCAAGCAAGACCCCCACTCCAAAAACCAACACTGTTGTATATTTAATTAATCTGTCTTTCTCTGGCACTTGGGAAAGTTAGACAAAGGACTAATTATTGTGTTTCACTCTCCACACTTTTCTTTTGGGGGGTGGGTGAATATTTGCATGGGAAAGAAAACTACAAGGCCCAGCATTGCCCCCCACCCTCACCCCCCTTTCTTTTTGCCCTATTGACATTTCATGAAATACTTTAGCTGCTTAAGGGAATTAGAAAAAAAAATGCGATGTGAATGTTACTCCTTTTGAGTTGGTATTCAGTAACACAAATCAACTCATGACATGTTTAAATTTAAATGCTAACCACACACTCTCAGAGTTACTTTAAAGGTTAGTTTTTAATCAATAGAAGTTGCTGACTCCGGGTTTTTGAGCAGCAGCACTGCAGCTCTTGGGCTTTTGTCTAACGCTAAAGCTTTCAAACTTTTTTTTTTCCTTGAGATGATTTTAGCAATGATTTGCAGACACAGAAGGCTATTGTGCTCAGACCAGCAACATGTCAATAGAGGAGCCAGTTGCCCTGTGGTGGGGTGTCAATATGACTCCTGAAGGCTTGGGTTGGGGGTCTTTAATAACCCGTGAAAAAACCTTAATTAACCATTTCAGGCCCAAACCAAAAACCTATTCTTAGACTTTTTCACTCCTGTAGTTTGACCATTAGTACTTATTTCACTAATACTAATCTTCATGACAATTAACCGAGCTACTTGACCAAGGCTTTCCAGAATGAAAAGTCAGTCAGTCAGAGGAGCCACAGAGGGAAATATTTTTTCTTTGAATGAGATCTTTTTGATGAAATCATTGATTTGCAGAGATGGCGGGTAAACAGTAATAATAATAACAATAAATATGCATCCACTCCACCAAATTTTCTCATAATCCATCTGCAGCTGAAGACACTCCTGACTCTGTTATGCTGAGGGTGACAGTTGCACATTTACGTGTAAGCCACTCAATTTCTATCAACTTCCACGATTGGAAAAACCCAGTTTTTTCTCTTGTGATATTTTCTTATAAAATTCATTATGCAAGCAGTGCAAATTTCAAAACATTCCTTGAAGGATAATTCTGAGCACTTTCTTCTCAGGTCATACAAGAAAAATACAAAAGAAATAGGAGATTGTTCAATTATTGGGGTTGAGTAGCCTATCACTAGCAACATGTTGCCACACTAAACAAAATTCATTTACGGAGAGTCAAAAAATTGTCTTCAGCCATTTACTGACATAAGCTTAGGTTTCATATGGTTTCTGCCTTCATACTTTATAGCCCCTTAATTTAACCTACTGTATCCAGATGGACTACAAAGGATTCTCTGTCCCTTATCTGCAGTGAGTTCCAGTATTACAATACAATATAGCATGATGTTATCTTGATACATTTACATTAAGGAAGTAAACACAGGGCTTTGATCTATTTTTCCCCTCAGTAACATTCAGCTACAGTTGTTTTGGAGGTCCATAAATCCGCACTCCCACAAAGGCTCTAGTTGAGTGAAATTATTCTGTTACATTCACAATTTCTACAGTTTGGGATGTGGTGTTGGGGGTGGGGGGAGGAGGGGAGGAGGTAATTGTCCTCGCTCCGTGTTCAAGGTGAAACATCAAAAGAAATCTGCAGTCCAGGACCAGAGCTCAGCTTTCCTTTTCTCCAGTCAAATGAAGAAGTAATCTCATCAGGTTGGAAAGTGCTGACTAAGGATTTAATAAAGTGCCTGCAGATGTGGCGTCTCTAAGGTATTCAACTCATGTAATGCAAAACAGCTCCATGCTGAATGTGCTTATAAAATTTCATTTAACCATTGCAGCACAACTTTTTTTTTTTTTTTTCTTTCACTGTTCTCTAAGGAGTTTTATCACACTTCCCGCCCCCTAATTTACAGCTCCATGAAAGTTTGAATCCCATTCTGCCAGGATCCGGAAAGACTCACGGTAGTCAGGTTTTTATGAACCATAAACAAAAATCTATCCTGTGCATTGAAATAGGGAGTCTGAAATGGCAGTAGGTACCTCTGACAGTGGCCGTCACTTTCCTTTCTTGTGCCACATGGAGAGCAATTAGGAAATTGAGGCTATTTTCCTCACCTTGGTCAGGAGGTTGCCCAAGACCTGGTTGAGGTGGGCTCAACTCTTTTGTAACAACATTCAAATAACATCTTTTGAAAAGGCCTGTTATACACCCTTTTCACTCAGAGGGCCGGATGTATATTCTAGCAAGAAAAGGAAATACACGTTTGTTTGAGATAGCTATATTTTACTTTAACCAACAAAAACGGAGAGGGTGCCGGGGTGGGGAGGACAGAACAGACTGTGACGCAGCAGAATCTGTTTTTCAAATTAAAAAGTTAAACAAAAGACCTCGAGGGCAAAGTTGAACCTTGCGGAAGGAGGTTGTTAATGTGAAATCCAGACCTGGGTGTGACGCTTCGCTTTCTTCTCCGGGCAAGGTGGGTTATTTGAGGACATTCCTGCATGGAGCGAGCCCGCGAGGCCTATGGCCCCCTCTCCCAGCAGGCCTGATTCTCCATCAGCCCCCCAAAAGTACGATGTCCGCCGAACCTGCATGGGTTGCAGTCACCATTTTGACTTTTCTCTCGAGAGGCTGCAATCCAGTGAGTCAACTTTGGCTTCCTTCTCTGGTTTGGATGAGCTCAAGTACACTCTTTGGGCCAAATGTCCTTGGCAAATCAGCCTCAGACCGGACAGTCTCCCCTGTCCCCTTCCAATACAATGTAAATGACCAGGGCCCCTGAGTGCACTTCCAGCTTTTTCCATTAGCACACACCATTTTGGAGCATTATTTTCCCCTCACTCACCCAACGAGTACTAGAAGCCTGCTGTGTGCTTGGTGCTATGCGTGTGGCATACTCTGGGGAGATGATGATGTGTATAATAAACATGGTCCCGGCTCTTAAGGAGCTGTTGTTTAGAAAGACGATGATGCTAGATTTTGCACTTCTATGCCCTTCATGGTTTCAGGTACCTGCTTTGCTCATAGTCGGGTCTTTATAAACTTACAATGATGGATGAGGCTGAGTATCCAGTGTCTGAGGGGCCTAGGATTGAGTCCCTCTTTTCCTGTTGACTAGTTGTGTGACTTCAATGAACTGTGTGACCTTGAACCCAGAGGATTGCTATGAGGCTCATTCTGCCCACTACACAAGATGAAAGGAGGGGGTTTTTTTGGTTTGTTGTTGTTGTTGTTTTTACACTGGTTTCTTCTTTAAAAGGTGACATGCTGTACACAGGTGTCAGTTATTGATATTGCCCGGCACAGGCTTTGATCTCTGCAGTCATTTTTCTTGTCTGATTTTGTTAATTAAAGAAAGACTGTTTTCAATAACGCTAAACCAAGACTTGTTTATTGTACAGGAAACTATTAAAATGTTAATGGGCTGTGATTGGCCAGGTTTACCTTTGTGGCCTTATCTTTTCACCGCTTGCACTCAACACTTGCGCTGTGTTAAACTTCTTCCAGATCCCGCAAAGCCAAATGCCTTCTCCCTGCTGGGCCTTGGCACCGGCTGCGCCCCTCTCCTTGGCTTTGTTAACACTTGCTAGCCCTGGCTATCTCAGATGAGCAGTCCCTTCTTCCGCGGGTCATTCTCCAGGCCTTTTGTCCCACGGTTGACCTCTGTCCCAGTCACTGAACTGTGATCACTTGTTTTTCTTCCCAAGAAAACTGCCTATCTTTTTGCATGTGCAGAGTCTTGCCCAGTGGCTGGCACACAGTATAGGCACTTAATAAACACTGCTGACTGAAGGAAGGAAGGAAGGAAGACACGAGCTGTCTCCAAGGTTCCTGACGCCTGCGGCCCATTACCCTCATGAGGCTTTTAGATGTTTCTAGCACAGCTCCGCCACTTCCAAGCTCAGGCCACACATCCCTGTCTCCCCAAGTGACAGGCGCTCCTCTGAGAGAGACCCACGGTTCCACAAGCTGCCCCAGGCAATTCCGACTGAAGAGCTGTTGCAGCAGGGCCAACTGCGTCAGTAGCATGTGCGCGAGTTTTGTAACATGGACTGCTGCCTGCTTACAAGCGCGGAGGTGGTGTCCAAACCACTGCTCCCTGGAGGCGGACCACGCTGCTCCCGGCCAAGACCTCCGTTTGGTTCAGACCTCAAGACGGGAAAACACTAATCTTTTTTTTTTTTTACCCAATAAGCCATCCAGCACCTCCAAACCTTGAGAATACAGACACAATCCAATTATTCTGGTTGTTGTTCCAAAGTCTGACTCTCGCTGTATTCCAGCTTGCCCTAAGCACAGGCCTCACCATCCACGGAGCGCATTTTCCTTTCTGGTCTCCCCTTCCATGTTTGTCAGATGCAGACCAAAGACTTCGGAATTAGAAATTGCTCTCTGGCCCACACACGCTCTCTCCGCAGGCCTACAGGAGGGCCGTTGGAGGGCTAGGGCTTTGGAGTTCCAGTTAACAACATCACATCATTTCACGAGTACACTGGTACAGAGTAGTTGTTAAACGATGCTAGGCAAGTTAGCACTGCTGAGCCTCAGTTTTCAGACTTGGTGAAATGGAGATAACAACTTGATCAGGTTTTGAGGGGAGTCAATGAGCTAACGCCTGGATAGAGGCGAGTTCGGAAAACCAGAAAGCCAGGGATGGTGGGTTCTCCAACTTTCAAATGTGCACAAGGCTCAAAGTACACACGAGACCCAAGGACGACCAGTTCTCTTGGACAGGAATCGCTCAACAGCCGCCATTCTCTTATTTAAGGGTGTAATTTCTTAGTTAAAAGTAGCAGCTACGTCGGTTTCATTTCCCCAGTTGCAAGAGAAAGTTCTTGAGAAAATAAAAATCTGTCTTTAATTGCGGTATTAAAATCAGAGTGGCGAAACGAACCACACAAAAGGAACTGGCTCAAGTTTATGAAAGGCATTTGGGCCCTTGCCCCTCGCAAGACTAAACTGCACGCCTTGGAAGTGGGGTGGCGGGGAGGGGGAGGGGGAGGGGGCATGGGAGGGGGTAGTCAGGCAACCAAGTGGGACAGAAACAATCCTATTTTGGTTTTTGTTAGCGAATGGCATACTACATAGATCAGAGACTTCTTATAAAATACAAACCCCCACTGTACACAAAGCACAGGAAAATGTGAGGAAAAAAGGGAAAAACTAAAAGCAGCTTAGGGTGTGTTAACGCTGCCATTCTGTCAGCTTAAAGAGTATTTTATGCTTGATCAACAGCTCTTTTTTTTTTTATTGTGCTTTTCTTTCATTCATTCACGACATCAAAGCGGCACCACCAGTGTACCTGCCCTTCTGGAGCCGCTTGTGAGGGGTTCTAATGAAGCACGACTCTGGGAGCCGGAGACCCCCGTGGACACAGCAGTTCAAAGGGAATATTTCAACAATGATTACATTTTGTAAATCTTTTTATGAAAGAGACAGCTTATTTCCTGCTTTTTCATGGAAAAAAAAAAAAAAGAAAGAAAGAAAGAAAATAGATTCTGTCCATTAAAGTGAGCCCGCGCCACGGAAGCTGCTTGAGATCTGAGGTGTGGCGTGGAGACCAAGGGGACGGGGACCCGATGAAATCGTCCAGAGTTCCTGTCCCTTTGGCCGAAGGCACTGCTGGATTGTCTGGGCGGAGCCCGGACAGCGCGCTGGACGGCTTCACTGCGGAACATGAGGGGATTTCCAGAATTGTCTTCAGCTTGGGCCTGTTTATTTTTTGTTCTCCCCACCACCACCCCTATTTTTTTGATTCCACAAAGTCCAACCAAATATCAGAAGGTATCAGGTAACCCCTTTTATTGCACGAAAGGTAAGATGAAAGATTTTAGTTACAGATTCATTAAGTGCTGTATTTTAATGCCCTGAAATGGGACAAATCCTTTTCCATATGGGAAGTTCGCCATAAAAAAGCTGGCTCTGGTCTGAAGATACAATACAGGCTTTATTATTGGCGAATGTCTGCCCCAAAGGCAAAAATAAAAAAGGCAGCCTAGGCCTTTGTAATTTTTGATTTCCAACGTTAAAATAATCTTTCCCGTAGTCTTTTTTTTTCTTTTTCTTTTTTTTGGCAGCAGGGAGAGCTGAGGGGAGTAGGGAAGGGAAAGACGATGCTATCCTGGGGAGCTATGAAATGGAAAAAAAAAAAATGTATGTTTTCTGCACATCAGATTCCAATTTTAATTAAATGCCTGTTGTCTAACAAGTGCAGACAGTCGCACTTGGGGCTGGCCCAATGGTGGCCCAGGGAGGTAACCTTTCTTGTTTAAAAAGAAAGGCGTGGGAGTGGAGGCTGGAGCTCAGCAAAGCGTGGCCACATTATAATAATCATTCCACCAACTGCTTCCCCACTCCTGCCCTTCCCCTGAAGCTGAGAAACTCTTTCCAACCATGACTCAGGTTCACAGAAAATCTATCGTGTAGATTCAGCGTTCAGATTGTCCAGAGGTAGATAAAGTCAAGTAAGGGGAAAGATAATATGAAAGTGAAAAAGTCCAGGTATTTCAAAAATTCTCCCGGAGACATCCTGCCATAGGACCGCAGGGGACCTGGTACTCTGCCAGAAATGAATTCCCAAACTAACCTTTTCGGCCACGGAGCCCTTTCGGCATTGGATGGCATCTGCCACCTTTGGACATCTGCACCCCAGCTGCCTCTTTGCAGGGCCCTGAGCACAGGTCTCTTTGCCTCTTACCCTTGTAATCCTCCCTCTGTTTGCTGACCAGGGTCCTTCCTCCTGTCCCTTGCAGTCCCATTTCCTGCCTCCTCCTGCCCCTCGAGCCAGTCTCTTCCTCCACCTGTGTTTGAGCCACTGCAGGAATGAGGGCCGACCGGACTCTCTCAAAGGCCACACGGACCAGCAGTTTGTCCTTCCTCCTCCATTCACCGGAGTAAGAAAGGGAAGGAAGAAGAATGCACTCTACTGCAACCACGACCAGCCCGCTCCCCAGCTGGAACGGAAGGCTGCTGTCCTGAGCCAAAGAGATGCAGTGCAGAGGTGGCATGCGGAGGAAGTTCCAGCATCTTAGTTTTCAGATTCACGAGGAAGGAGACAGACAGTAGAGTGGGACTATACTCTCAACTCAGCAATGGTCTGTGAGTGGGGACTCTGGTTCCAGTCCCAGCTCGGTCACTGGCTGCCCGGGGACTTCGGCACCTCACGAGGCTGCTCTGATATGTACTACAAGGGCCTTATGTCTAGGCTTCCGTTATCTGCCAGGAACACTTGCTTGTTTATTTCACTGGTTCCAAGAATCATCTTTTCCTCGTTCCCAGTGTAGACATGATTTTGGGAGGAGTAAAACTGCTCATATCCCTTCCTGAGGTCAGCGTGAGCTTGACCATGGGACAAGTCGGAGGCCGTGATTCTAGTCAGTGTCACTTACAGGGTCCAAATGAACTTATCTTCAAAGCAGGCCTCAGTATCCCAGTTATCACAGCGTTTGTAGGGAGGAAATCAATATACAAAAAGTCAGGGCAGCATTTAGGTGACCTAGAGGGCACAGAACAGGGTCAGGCCTCATCTGAGCCAATCCCCTGGATAAAAATGCAATGGCTTCTCTGAGCCCCGTCAGCACGCGCCGTGACATCCCCGAAAGTGCAAACCAGGGTTCAGAGAACAAGGCTTTCCTCGTCCTTCCGAAAATGTGGTAGGATTTAGGGTTTTATGGCAACAAAACTTGCCTTTGTTAAGACGTGACTTGCAAAACAAACCCACATGTGGGAGTTGGCAGTTTCAAATGATGGTACTTTTATTTATTTTTTTAATGCCGAAACAGCAAAAGCTTTTTATATTCAGGCTTATTTCCTTCTAAATTTGCAGATTAAATGTACAACAAAGCAATATTCGTTACTACAAACAGTTAGATTCTTCCTGAGTATTTCCTGGGAAGGTGAGCGGGAAGCTTATTGGGGAGCTGTCTGAGGGGAAGATCCCACGTCATGAACAGTCTATGTTGGGGGTCGGATCAGTGATTTGGATGCTGGGATCCAAATCATGGGATAATACATAGGATCAGCAGAGCTACCTGGTTATCCTGTCAGGACTTTAGGATTCTTGGACAGAGATAATATCAATTCTAACACAAGTAATGTAATTCATTTTTACCTTTTACATAATGATGTTAGAGACGGTGAGGATTTTACAAGCAAAGATTACTAAAAAGAGATATAAGAATGTGTTTTATAAAACCAAGCATACAAACAAGTCAACTACTTTGTTCTCAAATTCTACTAGCGCTCTCCTGGTGACTGAGATTTAAGAACAGACTTAGAACTCATCACACACTATGCTAATTTGGGACAATTGTACACCTTTATTATTTTATTTATTTTAAGTATATTTTATTGCTTGCATTGTTACAGTTGTCCCAATTAATTTTTCCCTTTTCCACTCAGCCTCGGTACCTTCATTCCCTCCAGATATCACTTCCCCCTTAGGTAATGTCCATGGGCCATGCATGTAAGTTCTTTGGCTTCTCCCTTTCCTATACTATTCTTAACATTCCCTATTTTGTTCCTATCAATTCCGCTTCTTGATCCTTGAACCATTTTCTTCTTTCTCCGCTTTGTCCCTCCCTGCTGACAACCATCCAAATGACCCCCATACTTATGATTCTGTTCCTGTTCTGGTTGTTTGCCTAGTTTGTTTTAGTTTTTATTTTTTAGATTGAGTTGCTGATAGTTGTGAGTTTGTTGTCATTTTCATGTTCATAGTTTTGATCTTCTTGTTTTTCTTAAGTACTTTTAACATTTCATATAATAATGGCTTGGTGATGATGAACTTCTTTAGCTTTACCTTGCCTGGGAAGCACTTCATCTACCCTTCCATTCTAAATCATAGCTTTGCTGGATAGAGTAATCTCGGTTGTAGTTCCTTGCTTTTCATTACTTTGAATACTTGTCAGTCCCTTCTTGCTTACAGTTTCTTTTGAGAAATCAGATGATAGTCTTATAGGAATCCCTTTGTAGGTAAGTCTCTTTTTTTTCTCTTGCTCCTTTAGGGATTTTCTCTTTACCTTTAATCTTCGGCATTTTAATTATAATGTGTCTTGGTGTGGTCCTCTTTGGGTCCAACTTACATGGGACCCTCTGTGCTTCCTGGATTTGTATGTTTATTTCCTTTGCCAAATTAGTTTTCTTTCACTATTTGTTCAAATAAGTTTTCAATTTCTTGCTATTCCTCTTCTACACCTATAATTTGGATGTTGGTATGTTTAAAGTTGTCTCAGGGGTTTCTAATTCTCTCTTTGTTTTTTTATTTCCAATTCTTGTTCATTTTTCTGTTCCTGGTGAATGTTTATTTCTTTCTTTTGTTCCAAATCATTGATTTGAATCCTCGCTTCCTTTCCATCACTGTTGGTTCCCTGTATATTTTTCTTTATTCCATTTTATATAACCTTCACTTCTTTCTTTCTTTTGTGGCCACACTCAATCATTTCTCTGAGCATCCTGACCGCCAGTGTTTTGAACTCTGCATCTGACAGATTGGCTATCTCCATTTTTTTTTTTTTTTTAGTTTCAAATTGTTCTTTCATTTGGGTCATATTTCTTTGCCTTTTCCATTTGGCAATTTCCCCCTGTGTTTGTTTCTGTGTATTGGGTAGAGTTGCTCTGACTCCGTGTCTTGGTAGTGTGGCCTAATGAAGTTGATGTTCCGAAGGGTCCAGTGGCACAACCTCCCCTATCACCCAAGCTGGTTACTCTAGGTGCACTCTTTAAGTGGGCTGAGTACACCCTCCTCTTGTAGTTGAGGCTTGGTTGTGTTGGCAGATCACCTGGAAGGGATTTACCCAGGCCAGTCAGCTGCAAGGACAGGATGCAACCACTGATCACCAACCTCTACCCTCTGTGGAGGATCAGCTGTGGAGGGGCAGGGTAGTGGTGTTCCAACATGGTCTGTAGCTGCCCAGTGTGTGTGCTGGCCCTGGGGTTTCCCAGGGGGGTGCAAGCCAACATAAGCGCTCACCCCACCAGTCCCCACACCCTGTGTTTTGCCTGGGGCACCCTGCCTGGGCTGTAAAGCAATCTGAGATGCTGCTACTTGTGTTGGGCTTGAAGATTCCCAGGTGAAGCCAAGCTCTGAATCTAAACTGTCTGCTGCTCATGACAGGCCTGGAGCTCACGGAGGCAGCTGTTGCTCGCTTGATAGGACTTAGGAAGTTGTGAAGCGTGAGCCAACACCAGCCGTTCATATGGAAAAGCAGCTTGGGTGGGTCCATAAGTTGGGTGGGGCGGAGTCTCTGGAGATTTCTGAAGTGGGTCAAACAGTGTTAGCCTGGTTGATGGCGTCTTGGATATGGCCTCAGCTTGCAGACTCTATGGGGGGATGGTTTAGAAAAGAGACAAATGGCCTGTGCTCACTTTGATGACAGACACATCAGTTCCTCCCTGTAGACCACTGGTGCCCTTCAAGATGTTACCTTGGTGCTGAAGCTCAGAGGGAGTGAGTCTGAGTAGGTGAGTCCCTGTGAGGGTTCTTTAAGAGGAATTGCTTGTGGTTCCAGAAGTTTCTTCCACTGTCTCAACCCCTGCTGGCTTTTGCAGCCAGAAGTTGTGGGGACTTAGCTTCCTAGCACTGGAACCCTGGGCTGGGACTCCTCACTTCTGAGATACCCCTCCTGAATTTTTATCCACCACAAGTGGTTGAAAGGCTAGCCCATTCCACGCCTGCATCTCTTCTACCCATCTTGATAGATGTAGTTTCTTTAGTTCCATAGTTGTCAGACTTCCATTCAATTTAACTTCTGACAGTTCTGAGTGATAGATGTTCTCTATTTTAGTGGTAATTTTGATGTGGTTGTGAAGAGGTAAGCCACATCTGCCTATGCCATCATTTTGACTGGATGTCTATTATTATATTTTAATAAAACTAATTACAGATTGGGTAAGTGTTATCCATTCTTTGGCTCTTTAAATAAACTTTCCTCTTGTTAAGTCATCCTGTGGATAGGAGATTCTGGTGGTAAGGTCAAATGAAACATATTAACTTTCATTCTGATTCTGCCTTCACAAAAATCTTGCAGATTGCCACTTGGTACTATCCTAAAGGCAGGAGTTCAGTTAAAAACATATTTGAGGACTTTTCTTTCTTTTAAATAAATGAATTATTTGAGCTAAAATATGGCTTCCTAGTCTACTGCATCAGCCTTTCCATGCTGTTATCCAGGAACACGTTTATAAGTTCAAGTTCAGGTTTAAGCTAAATAAAACACTCCTCAGGAGTTTATAACTGAGCCTCATTTACATGTGCTCCCTCTGAACCCTGCCGGCCTCAGTATGCTAGTTTCCAAGGCTTGGTGAAGGAATGTTTTATAGTTGGAATCTCTATTGCTTTCTCAGGCATTTTATACTCAGAGGCTGGGCAGCACCAAGCTTTAGTAAGTATTAAACATTTTCTCAGATCTATAACATTAAAGAGAGAGAGAAGGAAAGGCAAGGCAGGGGCCAAGGAAACTGCATCTTTGTAATTTTCTCTATAAGGTTTCAGAGTTAGCATTCCAGTTCAAAAGAGAGTAACAGATTCTAGATGTATATTCTAGAATTCCGTAGCCATGACTTCAAATTTCTTTTGAATCATTTTCAGCTTTTTGTGCAAATGGTCACCGCATATTTATTCTCTTCAAATGTAGAATCTAGAGTTTGCTTCTACTGTTTTCCTGCCTTGAAAATTCCATTAAAAAGTGCTATGAAGATAAATGTCCCCAACTTGAATGGATCTCATATTTTATTGATGAAAAAAACCTAAGGGATTTTTGAGATCAAGAAGATCTCAGGGATTTTCCAGCCAACGAATGTACGCTACAGAGGGAGAACTGAAGCAGGGTCTCTGAGATGCTCCGAGGGAACCAGTCTGGAGAGAGCTGACTTCCTGGTGAAGACTCAGCCCCTGTTAACCAAGGGTCCAGGGGTCTGGAGCAAGTAGCAATGGTCTTTGCAGACAGAAATGGAAAGAAAGCTGGAGAAAAAGTACCATGGACTCCACCACTCAACTGCTCTCTGAGCTTCTCATGCAAGAAAGCAGGCACAGCAGTAATGAACAAATGGCGCATCACCTGCGAGTTACTTTATAGCATCGCTTTACACTGGAGACATTCTTTCCTGATAGCTGAGCATCTCCAGCAAAACTGCAGGTTGTAGCATTTTAGCTGCTGCATCCCTGGGAAGCGTATGTGATTAGTCACATAAATAGTTCGAAAGCTCTGCTGCTGGTGTTCAGAGAATCACCTGGCTTAGGGTGGCTGGGCTGAAGCCCAGGTGAATTTGGGTCTCAGTTTGTGCCTCTGATAAGAAGGGATTAGGACCACCTTCCTAGCATGGTCGTTTTGAGGATGAAATGAAATAATATATGAAAGTGTTCCTTCTCTTTACTAGACTGTAGTGATTTTTTCCCCCCTTTTTTCTGACGGGGGAGGACAGAAACCTTATCTTTATCTGCTCACTATGGCCCCTTCTTGGCTTAGTGCAATAGTGGGCGGTCATTTTTCTTGGATAAATACAATCATAGCATGGGCATGTTGGCTATAGAGTCTTTCCTTTGAAGCCCCTGAACTTAGTCTAGCTCAATTATGAAAAAAAAAACAAAACATTAAGGCTTTCCTAAATCTGAATTAAATATGACTATGCTTCCAAATAAAACCCTTTGCTATGAAAATAGAATTCATTCAAATGATATTCTGTAGAAATAAGTGGTGAAAATTAGTTTCTTTTAAGGCAGTTTACTGTGGGTGATGGAGTGAAATCAGGGCTCACAAGCCTAAGAGTTTCCCAGCTTTTGGGGCAGAAACAATTGGCCAACTTGCAGAAAGCTGATGATTTGCATAGGAGATGGTCTACTGTATGATTGGGCACTCAACCCCCGATTGCTGGGACTCGTGTATTCCTTCTTTGGTCCTGCTTTTGTTTCTCTTCCTCTTTCTCATAGATATCTATCTCATTCTGACTCACTTCTCACTGTCTTTTGGACCTCTACTGGCAAGTGTTGCCATAGGAAACAAACATAACAGCCAATGCGGCTTTGCTTTTGTTGTTTTAAGCAGCTCTGGCAAAATGGTGGAGGGGAGAAATCTGAAACTCAAATGGTTTGCAGATTTTTCTGAACACTTAATTTACCCTTGTGCATCTTAGTTATTTCGAAGACCAAATAACTTGATAGTGGACTTGATAGTTCAGAAAGTTTTTCTATTCATTCATGTGTGGGTAGGTAAATGCAGATCCAATGTTATTTCATTTATGCCAAATCTCATGTACAACAGTAGCTCATCCTTCTACAGTGTTCTTAAAAGAAACAGAAGGCACCAAATTTGAAAACGTGCTTCGCCGGATGGAGCTACTTGGAAGGGCCAGGATGAAGAGGGCAAACTATTGCCTGGAAGCAAAGTAGGCATTGGGAGCAGTTGCCTCCTCTCTCCCACTCCAAGAGTTCCTCAGTGGCTGCGATTCCTCTGGTTCCTACGGTTCCTACGGAGCTTAGTTCTGCATCTAGTTGATTCAAAGCAAACCTCCAATAAAGGGTGCAAAGTAAAGGGTGCAAAGGGAAAGTCCAGATTTGACAGCTGACCTCCCGGCTGGGGAACATTAGTGAATTCCGTAAGGAGTGCCATTGAGCAGTTCTTGGTTTACAAAGGTCATTGTGATGCAAGGCCCAGGGGAAGGACCCAGCAAATAGCCTTCCTGGAAGCTGGTGGGGGTGGGAGAAAGGGGAAGAATGATGCGATGATGAGGGCGATGAGGAGGGCGAGGTGAAGAGAATTTGGTCCACCCTTAGACGTGACAGGAAAGAATATTTTGGGAAGAAGCCAGCTTGAGAGATGCAGCAGGGCCCTCATGGAATGGCAATGATGTCACAACTGCATTCAGAGCCATCCAGGCACCAGGGAGAACAACGGGCAGGTAGCAGAATTACTGTAAGATGTGAAATTACACCTCTCACTGCTTCATTATCACTGTATTTCATAATATTTGTCTAGAAAGCTACACAAAGCCTATCAGGTTAAATTAATCTTAATTTAATGTGATCAATTTTAGTTCCATTCTAATTAAACCATTTCAATTTAATTAATGCAAGCACAGAAATTAGTCAAAATTACAAATGTAAATGTTGAACTTTAAATCAAAGGTCCTTTGCTCCCCGACTCCAGTAGAAGCATTCGAAAGTGTTTGCCTGTGGAAGGGGAGGGACTTTTAACCTCTGTCTGTATTGGGAAGGACAGAAGTTAGAAAAGATGTGCAGCTGAAAGCTACCTGGAAGCACAGGCAGAAGCCCAGATTTGATACCCACCCACACATCCATACACGCACAACACTGCACGGCAGCCTACGGAGATTCCTTCTGCAAGGTGAACTTTTGAAGAACACGCTTTTGTTTCTCAGGATTCCAATGCACTCAGGTCAGCGTAAGGTCACTAGGCCTTTATAAAACACCTTTGTAAAACCAGAACTAGGCACCCGTTTCCTAGGCCACATATTCCCTCCCTGATGTGTGACAGCCTACAGCGCACTCCTGCTCAGCCTTTCATCAGCTGTGTGGCCTCTCAGTTCTTTCCCAGCCCTGGGCTTCGGCCCTCTGGAGCGGAGGTGCTGCGCTATAAAAATGAGACACACTTTTTCTCAAAATGCATTTCAAGTCCCATCTGAAAAATGATGGGGTTTGGAGTGGAGGCTCTTTAAAGAAGTGAACAGCTTGAGTATTTGGTATTTTTATAACTTTGAAAAATACTGGCATCTTAAATTGGATTTGAAAATGGTATGGGGTATATGTGTCTGAGTCACCCTATAAAGACATTTAAATAACTGTCTTATCTCTTAATAAAAATTCGAACTAGACAGAATCCAGAGCTCCAAACACTTGAGGAAGAAAAGGACCTGGCAAATGAAGTTTTTTTTGTAAAAATATAAATGTTGGGGGGGTGGTATAAAATAGAAAATAACCAATAAAAAGATGAATGCTCATTTTTTTGTACTTTAAAAACTAACATTGGCGAATCATACTTAGTCACAGGTCTGTAGGGTCACAGATTCTGAGTTTTAGAAGAATGTCATAGGCAGCGTAAGCTTCTATGTTATTACCGTTATTCATGCAATAGCCGCAAATTCTTTTCCCACAAGAAGCTGTCATCCATGATCCTCCATCTTGACTTGTTCACAATTATATTTGAGAATTATTTGATAGCAATTAATCTACTATCGCTGTTTGGGGACATTATAGGAGGACAGCAGAGTAATTTAACAATATAGTTAATTAGTGTAATAATCATCATTAAATTTAGTAACGATAGTGGGATTCCCCTTACCTTGGTTAATGACCATGGACAATTCATTTCTTGACTGCCAGTGGTAGAAATGGTTTCTGAAATATTAACTTCTGCCCCATGGGAATGACACTTAGCCCATCACATTTAATTTTTGACCTTCACTGAACAGCATGATCCTAATCCCTTGATTTTATAATCTTAACTAGGAAACATTAAAATATGGATTGACTCCAGTTGGCTGGAATCTTTATGTTCTTTTCACTAAAAAAAGCTATAAATCCAATGGTTGACCTTTTATTTCCAGGTCACAAGTGACACCCCCTCACTTCTGTCCATTCACAGAGGATTTATGTGAGGGTCTACAGGTATGGGTCATAGAAGTTGAACTTTAATGAAATGTCTTTCAAAGATGTGCATTAACCAAAAATTTTCCACAAAAAATTAGTGGATGGCCTTTTAAAAACATCTGTTATATCTACAGTTCATTGCTCGCTTCAACTAAATCTATTTTTCACTTGTAGTAAGTCTGTTTTAATAATGTTATTTTTCTAAGTTTACAAATGAGGCTTGTTTGGAGTGATACTAGTACCTTAGTTCCCAGTTTAGATTTTCTCAACAGCATGATTTCTGAAATGTTCTCTAGGCCACCACCACAATTTATCTATCTCCAGCTAAAAAAATGTTCCCTGTCCTTTTCCACAAAATCAATTGTATTGACGGGAGGCATTCTGTGTTGTCAATCAGGGAGATGTGATTTGATGGGACCCCAAAGCAGTGAGATGAGGACAGAATATCAAACCCGCTCAGGTCCACACCATCTGAGTGAGATCAATGTTTCCCATAATACACTTCCTGTTACGGAGCACCCTAACTGTCACAATTAATAATGTAGAAGGAACTGATTAACTTAAGTAAAGTGCTCTCTGCTGTGTAAACACATAAAGATCTATGAGGTAAAAAAAAAAGGGGGAGGGAGGGTGCAGGAAAGAAGAAAACATCATTTTTATTTTTCATGTGGACACGTTCTCACTTTCCATTCTTCTCTTGTAACAATTACTGTACTGGCCCCTCTGACAGAGTCAATAAATTGATCTGGGCCTTGATGCAGCAGCAAAGCAGGCTGATCTGATACTCCGTCATCTGCTATGGAGGGTGGGGGCGGGGTGCGCTTGGGTGGCAGA
Organism: Noctilio leporinus; assembly: GCA_004026585.1. Lineage (NCBI taxonomy): Eukaryota > Metazoa > Chordata > Mammalia > Chiroptera > Noctilionidae > Noctilio > Noctilio leporinus. The sequence continues at coordinate 259,552 of PVIW01001131.1, forward strand.
TGGCAGAGGGGAGAAGCCAGGGAAGGCAAGACAGTGTTGCTCACAACAGGTCATTCATGCTCCACCTGGAGCCTCTCTAATAGACAGATGTATACGTGGCTGTGTGTGTGCACGTGTGACCTGCATGTGTGTGGGTGTGGCGGGAAGGGAGAGAGAAAAAGAAGCCTTCAACTTGGCTAAAGGATGCAGCCTAAGTAATACTGTATGCACCACTTATTTTAAGTCCCTGCGGTATTTTAGTCACTCACACCAATCTGCAATTCAATGAGGATCACTGCCCCATTAGAACTAATCATGTCAGCTGTGTATCTGACAAAGTAAACATTCAGAAACTATGCTTCTAGGTTCATAACTTTTTTCTGTGCTGGGATTTTTTTTTTCTTCTCTCCCTCATCCAGCATACAGTTTAATAGATTTTTAATAAGAAATCATAACGTACATAGAAACTCTCTGTATGCATTCCTCACTGTAATTTTTCTCACAACCCGAAACTGCAGCTGTTAGTGGAGCTTTAACTTGCTCCTTGGGAGTATGCTAAGTATGTTCTTAATAAATAAGTATCATTCCACAAGCTAATGAGAGAATTAATGGCGCAACTTATGGAAAACAAATGAGGGAGGATGTGGGGAGAGGAGACTCGGCTCAGGGGGAAAATTACCAGATCACCTCTGGGGGTCTTGCCATATTAACATTTCTTTTCTTTTCTTTTTTTTTTTTTTAAGATTTTATTTATTATTTTGAGAGAGAGAGGAAGGGAGAGAGGCAGAGAGGGAGAGAGACATCAATGTATCGTTGCCTTTTACCTGCCTCCAGCTACGGACCTGGCTGGAGACCTGGTTTGCAACCTGGTTACGTGCCCTGGCTGGGAATTGAACCAGAGGCCTTTGGGTTTGCAGGCTGGAACCTTAGCCACTGTGCCACCAGCCAGGGCATATTAACATTTCTATGTTTCTACTGGCAATAACATGTCCATGGTCCTAACCATGAATGAGGTGCATCCTGCCTACCTCTGGGGCTGACAGAGGTTCAGTTCTAAGGGGTAAAAAGCAGCAGTACGCAGCAGCTTTCCATGAGCCAGGGTAGGGTGCTGAGGGTTTTATGTGCTAACTATGCTGAATTTTCATAAAATTCTAAATGGAATTCAGAGATTAATTTATAATTTTGTAACTGTGACATCTAAAGACCAGAAAAGCCAACATTTGCCCCAGGATCACTGTACTATCTGCTCTGGTTGCCAAAACAAAACACTATAAACTGGGTGGCCTAAACAGCAAAAATTATTTTCTCACAGTTCCAGAGGCTGGAAAGTCCAGACTCAAGATTCCAGCTGATTTGGAACCTAAGGGTCCTCTTCCCGGCTTGTAGATGGCTGCCTCCTCCCTGACTCTTCACAAGGTATTAAGCCAGCTCTCTGGTGTCTCTTCTGATAAAGGCATCAATCTCATCATGAGGCCTGGCCCTCAGCTCAACTTAATTCCTTTCCAAAGGCCCCATCTCAAATACCATCACACTGAGGGTTAGGGTTTCAATGCATGAATTTGGTAGAGGTGACGGGGGAGGGGGGCAGAATGTAGTCCAGGGCAGCCATGATCTTAGATAAATCAAAACTGGGTCTGAAGCCCTGGCTGGTGGCACAGTGGACCCGAAGGTTGCTGGTTTGATTCCCAGCCGGGGCACATAACCAGGTTGCAAGCCAGGTCTACAGCCAGGTCCGTAGCTGGAGGCAGGTGAAAGGCAACCATACCTTGATGTCTCTCTCCCTTTCTGCCTCTCTCCCTTCCCATCTCTCTCTGAAAATAATATTAAATAAAAAATCTTAAAAAAACCGGGTCTGTGTGGCTTTGTTCTCTCTTCTGCATTACACTGCCCTGCAGAGGTGGGTACCTTGTGACTATAAGTCTTAAGGCTACCGTTACTTGTACATTCCTGTGCCTAAATAGTGTTAAACCAAACCAGGTTATGATTTCTTTACAGACCCCACCTTGCCCTTCACCTGCTCCCAATTCCTGCAGAATGAAGCACAAATCCCATAAACCCTGTCTAGCTTAGCCTCGTTATTCAGCATCCTCTGGTATTTACTTGTACTGAGAGACACACCAAACAGAGCAGAGTTCTCCAAGCACATCCCATAATTCCTTTGCATGTGCAGTTCCCTTTGCCTGGAATTGAATGTTCTACTCACCTAGTCTGTCACCTTCGAAACCAGCTCATGTGTCACCTTCTCTAGAAACTTCCCTGACTCCCCTGCTTCTCCCTAGAATTATTCACCTAATGTCTGTACTACTTGGAGATTATACACACTTGAATTTTTTCACTTAACCTACCTTACTAGAATTTACTTTTCTCTCTAGAAGTCTGTAGGCAGTGTAGGGCAGGGATTGGACCATATGTATTGATAGTCCCCTCCTAGCCTAGTCTGGTGCCAGGAACATAGTAGGTGCTCAGTAAATTCTAGTTTCTTTTTCCTCCCTCAGATCAATCACATAGCTGATGAGTCAGAAACATAAGCCAAGAATCCAGGTATTTTTGACTCTTAGCCCAGGGTTTCTTTACCAAGATGCACAAGTCCCTACTATGGCCAGTTCCCTTACTGAACCTTGTGTCACCCCCATGAACCCCCTAAACATGCACAGTCAGGAATCCATGGAAGGTGGACTGTGCCTGAGAGGGGCAGAAGCTGTGTGTGATGAGGGCTGCCCTTAAATTTCCCTCAGCCACTCAAGGCAGCAGGAGGCCCGTGACAGATCCAGCCTTGGGAGGCAGCACTGGGCGCTTCCCACGTGGCTGAGATTGCCCTGTGCTGAGGACACTGGTGCCTGAGATGTAGCTCCTTTATCCCAACACATTCAAACTCTGGGGAGGGAGGGTGCGAGGGCGAGGAACTGGGGGGACAGGACAGCCTGTCCTAACTCAGCGAACCCAGTGTCCCAGCCCTGACACAGGGATCCAGCTTATCACAAGCCCATGTGATTCATTAGTTAATGTGTAAAGCATTTGGAAAGTGAAAAGCCAATTAGAAGTGCTAAGTTGTTTCTCTCTCTTATAAAGAAAGCAATGTGAAGCCTGAGGAAAAATTCTCATGCAACTATTCGAGGGAGGCTTGTGTTGTGGAATGTAACTGAATGAATAGGCTCCATTGAACAGCCAGATCCCCCCCAAAAGAGAAGCCACTGATAAAAGAATGTGCCTTCATCTTCAATAAACAAACAGGAAGGTGAACAAGGGGGTGTGAGAAAAGTGGATGGGCAGAAGCATTGGGAGATCATGTGAGATCTATGAAAGTCTCACATTAAACACTAGGCTCTGGCCTTGAGACTGTGCTAGTGGAGCCTTCAAGGACCCTCCCAGGCTCATTAGAAGGCCTGGGAAAGCCCGTGTCCCAAAGGAACCTCTCTTACCTAATGTGACCAGTCCTTGGTCAGCATGCAGAACTGTTTGGGACAGTCAACTCCAGCCTGGGGTTTTCCCAGGCAGGCACTTTACCGAGAGTGGGAACACCACCTACCCAGCCCCCTCTCTTCCCAGTTCACATAGCAGCGCAGGTCAACTCATTTTCCTGTTCTCTGGACTCGGCTCAAGCTCAGCAATACCAGGCTCTTTTCTTTTGCAAAGGAAGCATCTGGTTCCAAGTCATAAAAGAGAAACCCAGAACCTGTTGCTGACTGTGTGATAAGCACCTAGGGAGGCATACGTGTGTGTGTGTGTGTGTGTGTGTGTGTGTGTGTGTACGCGTGCTCCGTTTCACAGGCCCATGCCCTCCACTCAGCCATTGCAGAGGCCTAGTTTGTTTACCAGGACGATGCTGACCAGCCCCTGGGAGCCGGTTTGTGCAAAACTCCTGTACTTTTGCCCCAGGGCTTAAACAGAGAGCTGAAATAAGATGATCATTACAACACTCATATACACAGGTAGCACATTATGTCTCCTAGCCACACAGAGAGTGGATGTGGAGGAAAGGCTGTGGAACAAGACAAGCCACAAGAGAGAAAAGGAGCTGAGTGTAAAAATAGGAACTGAAAAGTACACAAAGCCAGTTAGGAAATGGGAACGAAGCGGGTATGGCCAATATGGTTAAGAGTCCTACTACTCATTGCCCCTTCTTTCTTGGGGCGGTTATGTTTCGGGAGGACAGATTGACCAGTTTGAGGCAATGAGACATCAGTAAAAATTTGCTAACAGGCAAGTGGAAGGAGCAGGGCAGCGCCTCTGTTCCCTGCCAGCAGAGGAGCAATGGGGAGTGAGACTGGTCTGTAGCAGCCACCTGGGCACTGGCACGTGGATGCTAAGGTTGGAGCACAGTGTTAGAAAGAGTGTGGGCTTCTGCTGGCATTACGGGACAGTTGAAACACTGCCCACAACCACTTACAGATTCATTATGTAAAAAAAAAAAACAACCCCTGATTGGCTTAAGCCACACTTAATTAAGTTTCCTTCTATAGGCAGATACTATTATTGCCTTCATTTCATAGATGAGGAAACCGAATTTTAAAGGTAACATGTCCAAGGTCACTCATAAATGGCATAGCCAGAATGTGAAAACAGGTTTTCCAACTCTCTAGCTCTTGACATTTTCCTCGTTCCCCTAAAGACCTCAGATTATAAATGACAAGTACACTTCCCTTAATATCTCGAAACTTCCACTGATCAGAAATATGAGGTCTGCCCTGAAGATATTGAGCCAACGTCAACATAATTAAAACAGTTTGTGCAGCTGATACTTTTGGGACAGACCTCATTTTATTATCAAAACTCATCTAAGGCCTGGAAAATTTGAAGGCAGTTCTGCAGTTGATAGTACAGTTTTCTGACTTAATTGTAAAGCTAGCATCAGACTCTGATCTAATTCCTTTTGGCTCTCTACACCATTTCATAGCTTCTTTTTCAAGCTTCTCCCAGCTTCACTTTCCATCCCACTTCTCCCAGAACCCCAAGGGCTAATTTAATAGATACCAGAGTTTTGGTCTTTTCCCTTCTTCCTCCATGAAATCTAAAATTTTCTGTGAAATCTCCCCCTTAATCTTCCACTTTTCCATTACCACTGATCTCATTTTAACATAGCCATGGACCACTTAACAACTGGGAAAGAGAGGAAATGCATCATTAGGTGATTTTGTCATTGTGGGAACTTATAGGGCACATGGACACAGATCTACATGATAGAGCACAGCTAACTTACCACATACCTAGGCTGTATGGTACACCACTATTGCACATGCTGTCCACTGCTGACTGAAACATCATCATTCAGGACATGACTGTACAGCAAAAGCAAGCCAGAAGCCCATGTTTATTGAGCATGTATGGTGTGCCCGGGCCTATGTGGCCATCTTAATTCTTTCAATAATCACCAATTTGCTTCCACTAAGAAGCTTCCCCAAATCTTTCTGGAGAAAAATAAAAGGCTAACACCCAACTACAACACAGTTAAAAGATTACAGGATTACTGAAGTATGAGAACTGAGAGAGGAAAAAAAGTGGCGAACCCAGAACGAATGCTCTCACTTGGTCCAAGAAGTAAAGTTTGTGGCTGAGGACATCTCAAACATGCTGCCAAATGAAAACGTGAAAGACAAAGGTCTGTTTATTGAAACATGTATTTTAAGAGTGTCTCATAGCCTGTCAGTGAGTCAGCTGCCAAGTGTATGTGAAGAGAATGTGTCAAGAAATTATAGGTTGAAGTGGGAAGCTGGGAGAACTCAACGCTGCCCACGGTGGTGCCGAGGGCGGGGAACCAGATTGCACGAGCAACTCATCTCTGCGAGGTGTTGCTTACTATTCAACACAACGCCTGCAGCTGGGCACGAACATAAGTGAAAAAATGACCAGCAACTGCCTTTCCCTTCAGATTATGGGGGATACAGTCTTTCCCACCCTCGGAGATACTATTTCCCCTTGGGGCACAATTTAGCTTCAGGGGAGAAATGGTGTGAGAGGAGGAAGAGGCCTGCACAGTTTAGTCAGGCTTTGGGGGGACCTTCAGGGCAGATGCTCAATGGAGGAATTCAAGAGGTTATGGTCTTGGGGAGGGCTGACCTAACTTGCTATATGGTTGCTTTAGATCCAGCATTGGGCAGGCAGGTTCCGCCCACATCCAGCACATGCGGTAGCACATAAGGATGTGCTGAGAGGCTCCCAAGTCCTTCCCAGAACCGGTGTAGGGAGGGTAGTGTGGGCTTTGGAATCAAAAGTGGTTTGGGTCCTGGTTCTACTGACCCTTGGCTATGTGGTTTTGGGGAAGTCACTTCCACCTTTAAACCTCAGTTTTTTAATCTGTATAATAGGGAAAAAAAAACAATGACTTTTCCTACCTCAAAGGGTTGTTCTTTTCTTAAGATCAAATGAAGAAATACGTTGTAATCTAGGAAAATATTACTTAAATACGAGTTTAATTATCAACCAAACAACAAAAGCTATCATTTGTTAAGTGTTTAATAGGTGTCAAGCATTTCCTTTCAGAATTTAAGACTCAAAACCGCCATAGGAAGGGTGCGTGTGTTGTGTGTCTCACCAATCTACAGCTAATAAACCAGGCTATAGGAAAATCGACTTACCCTCCCCTTCAAAAAAGCGAAAGAAAAGAAACACACTACTTGAACGTGATGAAAGAAAGCTCCAACCAAGATGTGAAAAGACAGCCCACAATCTCAGTGGCTCTGCTATCTGGTCTCTGGGCAGATGCAGGCTAATATCATTAGTAAAGGTCTTTTTCCCAGGCAGGAGGAGAGAATGACCTCAGCCTTGATTTTACAAATGCATGAACTCACAGGAAACTGGGGCAGGTCTTTAGAAGAAGAACCAAGTGCAATATCAGTACTATCCCACGGGACCCAATGTCTAGGCTTCTGATTCCTTGATGTAAGGAGGTGGGTTAATCATAGACCATCTTAAAAAGAAAGTGATCAGGAACCTTTTACTCTAAGTAATTGAGGATGCAGATAGTATGTGGGAAAGAGAAGTTTCAGAGACAGACTGGTTCAAATCCTGGCTCCCTCTTTTACCCTGGGGCAGGTGCACTCCTCTGAAATTTCCCTTTCTTCCTCTGTAAATTACTGATAAAAGCACCAACCTTGAGGGCTCTGAGTCACAGAACCTGGCACACATGGGTGCTTAACATAAGACTACTGCTTTGATCAACTCACTTTCTCCCCCAAGTCAGGAGTGAATGGAATTTTACCTACCATTCTCCTCCAATCGGGAGTTTTCAGCTGTGTGGACTTGGAACTAAATTGCTCAAGGCCAGGTCTAACTGGAAGTGGGAGGATACTTTTTTTCTCCTCTGGAAATCTGAGGGTTTTTTTTTTTTTTGCCTGCTCCTTGAACTTTTGCGTGGTATGTAGCCTCCTATAGGAAGGCAGCTGGGGTCAGGGTGGAAGGGACGCAGAGGTGGCTTCAGCTAATTCAAGTGCAATCTCAAGTGAGCTTATTTAGTGCCCTGGGTGAGGACATTACACAAGGAGGGGGTGTTTCTTGGAAATGAGGGGTGAGGGACCTATTGGCTCCAGTATTGATGCACCAGTAACCAGAAAGGATTCTAATTCATCTGCTTGGTCCAGAGAAGACAGAACTTAACAAGTCTCTCTTCATAGGATGGGCTCATGTGTTATCTACCAGCTCATGGATAAAGGAACAAAGATTAAAAAGAGGGGAAATAAGGTAAAATGTATAAAAACCAGGACAATATCATCAGGCCAAAGTTAAACAGGACAGAAAAAACCATCTAGCCTTTCTGCCCCTTCCTCTCTTTGGAAAGTTCTTCAGTCCAACTCGTGTTTTTATAACTGGTATCACGCTGCCTCACTGTTGTTGCCCCAATCATCACTGTTGGTTCTGTTTCCTCTGCTAGACTTTGAACAACTTGAGAATTGTTCTTCTCTGCATTGTGAGGTATTGGGAACATAGTGAAAAATGATGAGTGAGCGAAACCAAAGGAACTTCTGAAGAGTTCTGTAGATTACCTAAGTTTTGATCTCTCAGGATCTCTCAGGCACAGCCTCACGGATAGGACACACAGAATGCCAACACATTGAATGTCTCCATACACGCCACCTGCCCCTGTTCCTGTGCACCCAAGCAAAGGCAGAGAATGGGTGCCTTGCCCATTACGGAGCTATGCCGCCACCTCTCCTGGTCAGCTGGTTTGTGGAACAGTGAAGTGTGTGGCCTGTGCATACATTTGTAATTTTCATGAGGCAAACGCAGTCACACTGCTTGCAAGTCGGGCAGCTAAATGATTTATTAAGCAAAGGCTACAGCACCTGTGCCTTTTTGTCAACAAATCAGGCCCATGCCATGCCAAGCGATTCTTCTAATAACCCAAATGGTAATTTGGTTTTAAATAGCACTTCGGATACCACGACTCTGTTGATGCAGAACAGTGATAGATTTGGGTGGCAGGGAAGAAATGCCTGTTTTTAATATTGTTTGCACTCATTTTTCATGATAAAGAATTAGTCCTCATTGAAGTTCTGCAGGTTAAGCATTTTATTTGAACATTCTGATTAAACTAGAACCTGAGTCAAATCAGTTCTTCGCTCAGTCCTTCCTTGTGGGAATTGGTATTTCTATTTATTACCTGATGATGAAATATTAACATTTTTCTCTAAATAAATGCCTCCTCTTAATGGCTCTTGTTTTCAGGGATCAGATTAAATTATGAGATGCAATTTAAATGGCCATTGGCTTTCTGCTATCTGAGATGATGGTGTGTCTCTATTATATCATTCAGTGGGCAGGCAGGGGACGCTAATAGTGCCCAAAGTGAAGTAAGTACCCTGTGCCCCAGAGACTTCTTTCTATCAGTTAATATCAACTGTCATGGGACAATATTGAAAAATGAGCTCTGGGATGGGACTCGTGGTCATGGTTGCTCAGAATAGATGGGTGTTCTCAAGGCTGTGGGGAGGGGGCCACCCCTCATGTTAATGATGAGTTACCAAATGGAGGAGGAGGAGGGAAATGAGACAAATAATGATAGTAGCTGAGGTAGCAGGCAAGTGAGGTGGAAGCGTGGGACAGATAACTTGGCAGGAGTACTCGAACAGAGCCGAATGCTAGGGTGAGATATACAGTGCAATTGGAAGCCATTCTGAAAGAAAACTACCTCAAGGCAAGGCTGAAGAGAAGGCAATTCTGTCTCAGTGAAGGGAGGAATTCTCTGGAGAAAAAAATAGACTGGAAGGGAAGGAGGAGGAAAAATGGCTTTCAATTATCCATGTTATCTTTCCCTACCAATCATTACAGATGATGAATAGGTGCAATAAAAGCCAATATTCAATTTTTCCAATTTACATGGAAAGAAGGCCATAATATATTGTTAAGGGGAAGAAATAGCAGGTTCCCAAACAGTATATATAATATGATCTCATTTTTGCAATATATTTGTATGCATAGAAACAGTCTGGATGGATTAATATATAAATGTTAACAGTAGGACTACAAGTGATTTTTATTATTTTTCCCATCTGTATTTCTCCACAATTAACATGTATCATGACTGTAATAAGGGAAAGTCATTATTTTTAAACTTCCTTATGAATCATTGAGACTCCGCCAATAAATGCTGACTCCCCACTATGTGCTGTGCATGACAATTAGTGCTTTGGGAGAGGTCAGCACATAATCACAGTGGATTTTATTGATAAACAGTCTGCTTTTCTAGGCTGTTTTACAGAATTTTACACTTTTAAGAGGTAAAGTGCTACTGGAGTTTATTTAATGATTACATTTTAAAATTTTATAATTTTAACCATTTTTAAGTGTACAGTTCAGTGGTATTCAGTACATTCACAATGGCTCACAGCCATTACCATCATCCATCTCCGGAATGCTTTCATCTTGCAAAACTGAAATGCTGTACCATTAAACAATAACTCTCCACATGCCCCACCCCAGCCCTGACAATCACTGTTTTACTTTCAGTTTCTATGAATATGACAACTCTAGGTTCTGCACATAAGTGGAATCATAGAGTGTTTGTTTTTTTCATGACTGGTTTATTTCACTTAGCATAATGTCTTCGAGGTTCATCCATGTTGCAGCATACTGCAGAATTTCCTTCCTTTAAAAGGCTGAATAATATGCATTATACTGTATTAAAATGATAGATACACAATGAAACGTATATAGCACATTTTATCCATTTTTCTGTCAATGGACACTTGGGTTGCTTCCACCTTTTAGCCATTGTGAATAATTGCTGCTAAGAACATGGCATCCAAATATCTCTTTGAGAGCTTGCTTTAAATTATGTTGGGTATCTACTAATGATTAGACTTTAATACAATCTCAGATGGAAAATCAGGGAATATACCAGTAGTATTCCTGAGAGCTGAGCATTAGTCTCTGAATATCTGCAGGGCCTGGTGTGTAACCAGCTCATGAGGCTAGAGAGCATAGTGGTTGGAGAGCATAGGCCCTGGAGTTAAACAGAACTGGGTCCACAATCTTGCTCTACGCCTCACCACTGGGGAAATCAACAATCTCTTTAGGACTCAGTTTCCACCTATGTAAAGTGGAAATAATTATATATATCCTGTTGGGTAGCTATAAAGATTAGTTAGATAACTTACCCAACATACTTCGTACATTAAAAGTGAACAATAGAGGTTATAAATAATCAAATAATTCTTTTATTAAAAGAAGGGTCTTATAATAAACTGATAGCTGCCTAATTAAAATGTCTATGCATTAGTTCAAGTTCTATCTGCTAGAAAAAGCAGAGACCATGCCTAATTAGCCTTCTATAAGTTGAAGCTTTAGATTTTGAAAAGATTTTCACTGGGAACTGGTCTTTGGGAGAAAAAAGGTCCATTTTATTTTACATTTGTTCATGGATTTATGTGCAGGATGTCTCTTCTACATTTATAAAGCTTAAGTATCTGCTTGGATGACTCCAATTTTTACTTCTTCAAAGATAAACAGCAAAATTTTATTTTCCCAGAAAACTTTTCCTGTAATTTAATTAATACAAATTTCATGCCTTATTAACAAAACTGTCAACATAGAAAAAAATACAAGCTTGCCTATCAAATGACTAATCTGTGGACCATATTCAAATTAATCTTTAAAAATTCCTGTAAAAAATTCATTTTCTGAACTTTACAGAAGTATATTATTATTTTTATTATCTATGTACACATCTAACACTTTAAATGGTTCTAGAAAGTGGTTTCTTAAAAAAAAAAAGTAAATATACATACCATAAAATTAAAATATTTGGAGCACATAATTTTTACCTCATGGAGTTTTAAACAACAACTCCATCAGCAGTTTCTCACAAGACAATTGGGGATGGCTTTCTTCAAGCCAAATGTGGCAGGTGTCACTGTGATAAAAATCATCTAAGCTGCTGTCCCTATGATGCCAAATATTCAACGGAAACCAAAAAATTCTGTTCCAGATGCCAACACTGGGTCTACATTACATCATTCATCCAGATGCGTGAAAAATCTGGATTTTTAAGAATTGAATTTTTGTGGTCAACATCATGAAGTCCCAGTTCATGGGTTAAATAAGGCATCTGTGAAACAAAGGCCATGTTGGAATAAAACACATTTTGGTTATAGATAAACATTTTAAACGGAACACAGGGTACAACTTTGGTGCTGCAACTCACAGCTTATATAAAAAATACTATGCAAAATACAAAATATTTCCAAACTGCATTTTTGAGGTTTCTGAAGTGGTCTGAGCACCACCAGGGCTTTGAGAAAAGAAAGCATCACTGTTAAAGCCACTGTCCCCAGGTCTTGCCTCCATTAAACTTGAACATGTGAGCCCAAAGTACAACATGAAATGCTCTTCTATTTTAATGCATTTGAGGTAATTATTCAAATTCACCAGCAAAGTATTTGAAGGTATGGGAAAGGAAGCAATAAACTTGAACCATTTTATGGGCGGGACTGCATAGGAGATGTTAATCCCAGATGCCTAAGACCAGCTTGTTTCAGAAGAAACAGCACAAGTGGGAAAGTCAAGAGTTAACCTTCTCCCTCCCCTTTCGTTCCCCCTCTCTTCCCAGCTGCCTCCTCTGAGGCTGTACTTTCTGTGACCCTGCTTCAGTGTAAGGAAGGCTTCAGATGCAATGCAGTTTAACTCGTGCTGTCGACACAGCAATAAACTAAAACCCTTTACACAGAGAGCAAATGAACCCAGGAAGGCAAATCTAGCCCATTCACAAGCACCTGGTCATAGTCTTGCAAACAAAGATGAGCAGTTATAAATCTGGCATCTGGAGATCACACACCCAGGCATATATATGCACCAAAAAATCTTGGAGAAATTTTTTTCAACCACCATGCCGAGAACCTCACTGAGAAAATATTTTCTTGATGTCAATTATGATAATATATGGTCGCATTCTAATTAGGAAATCAGGGAAGAGTTTCTCTCAAAACTTGAATCTAATTCTATTTCACAAACCTCTACATGTATCTGCATCCACTGCCTTTAAACTACAAAAGTCTTTCATTGTTTCTCAACGTACAGCAGCCATTTCAAAACTTCATGAGAGATTTCTTCTCGACCTGTACTGCCACAGAACGCAGCTCTCTATTGAAACACAAGCGCTAGACGGCCTAGCATATTCTTTGCTCAATCACCTACCTGCAGCTGTGACAGGCTCGCATCCCCTCCCCTCCAGCCACTGCACCTTGCTCCCAGCCCCAGGGTAGCCAGCAGCGAACACTTGCGGCTATTTCTGCACCAACACCAGCAACTTAACAGGACTCACAAACCCTTTCTTTTAGAAAGTTTGCCAGGTTCCTAGGGACCTTAATACAGAAGAATAGCTGGTCCCCCATCCCCAGCATGCCCTCTGATGTCACTGGCAGCCAGAGCTGTACTCCAGGTTTCCACAGGTGCTGGCTTTATTTATCTCCTTGCAGGCAGAGAGAGACACACTATCTAGCACTGGGAAATCTTTCTCGCCCTAGCCAAAGCAGTTCTGGCCCAGAAGCCCTCCTCTCCTGCTCCCTCAATACAGGAAGCAAAAATTGCAGGCAACCGTTTTCTGTGATTTCTGAGAACATGTGGAAATATGCTGAAGGACCAGGACCCATGGGGTCAGGAGGAACGGGGACCGAACGGGCTGGGAAATGCAGCCTGTTGTGCCAAAAGACAGGTTACAATGCACCTAATGAATAAAAACAAGCTGCACCACATACAGAAAAGATGAGAGCGGCCCACCTGTGTCTGTTGAGGGATATTTACAAAGCTTGGATCCCGTGGTCCAACACTGACGAATCGGTTTGCGGGGGAGGTGCTGGGTGTCGAGTAGGCTGTGAAGGGAAGGGACACATGCGTTCAGGAAGCAGCACGAGATTGCACACACAAACAACACCAAAACACACAGTCTCTGAGCCTAGGCAGTTGATTGACAAGGAAATGTGCAACACTGTAGCTAGCAAAGGGATCTGGCTAGCCAAGGCATTTTAGACATTCAAAAAGGGAAGGGGTGTTGGCTTCCAAAGACTTTGGGAATAAAATGATGTCAAATTGGTGCTCAGATGAGCTCTTTTCTCCTTCATCATACAAATCAGAACATGCAAGACATTTGCAAAGTATACTTTCTGAGTTAAGCACTAGGTCTGAGGTCAGAGAGAAATATCCTAGTTTGTGGAGCAGAGGGAAAAGGAAATTAGATAGAAAGGGGAGGAAAGCAGTTCATCTTACAACCTTGTTTTTCATACTATTATACTCCAGAAAAAACAATCATGAAAACATTCCTGTGCCTCTACAGCTAAGTATCAAAGATGAGTCTTTAAAGAGGGAATTTTCACCCCCAGAAAAGAGGTGAAAAATCATTTAGAACAAGCTGCCTTTATAGGTCTGGGAAAGAATCTAAAATCTTCATGATGCACAAGATGTGCTTAAAATATTAACCTTTATAATCTGCCTGTCTTAGAACCCTTCCATTCGGGCACGGACTTTAAGATGTCACCCTAGAACCTCAGATACCACACTTCACTTTACTATAATTTTCACAGTACCTAGAAATTATATTGCTGGTTTTTATATTTATATTTCAGAACCTCACTCTACTTAAGTATGGAGAAAAATTCTGTGGCTTTGGTGTTTCCTTGACTATGAATCCAAATGTACATTTTTTTGGTGTCCTACAGTTTCCTTCTTTACCACAAACTCCAAGGACTTATTCATACTCTGTACTAGAATTTTTTAATAGACTATTGCTTAATTTCAAGTTTCTTAACAATACTTGTAAAAGGCCTAAGTTTTCTGGACTCATTCCAGACACACACCATCTAAAAGATGAAAAGGATTTACAATTTTAAAAATACAGATAAGTGAGGGAATTACACCAAATTCCCTTCTCAGATTTGTTTTTCCTTATTGATATCATCTGCTCTTATTTTCTTCTGTTTTACTGAAAACCACACAGACTTCTTGTTCCCCTTGTTAAACATGTCTAGAGATAAAAGTTCCACCAGTCTGGTCCAAGTCCTGTTGGTCATCTTTGGGAAGAGCAAAGTCATCACTCAGATCTGTGATGGTCATGTGGTGTAGCTATGTTAAACCAGCAGCGAACAGAGAATGAACACGAGGGTCCTCTGATCTTTATTAATCAGAAAATTTATGTTGTTGTAGTATTTGTTTTAGAAGGAGTGGTCCATAAACAGCTTTATGTCAAATGATACAAAATACATGAGGTGGTGTACTGTCTAGCCATGTGAATCCACGATTCCCTCCCTGGCCCATCCTATGCCAGACTAACCTGAACAGATTTAGGAAATACTGCTGCATTCAGCAATTCTGTAAGCACCTCTCACTCAATGATATGGGGGAAATGTAACTTTTTCAAAGCTCAGAAATACTCTATTAATTGTTTCATTTAGTCTCTTGCTTTGATGTAGTTCATACACTTTAATAAGTCTCAACGAAAAGCTTTATATTAAAAATGACAGGTTATAATTACCTGGTAGTGAATTTACCTCTTTCTTTGGCACAAAGAGGATGTGGGAGAGATTAGGAGGAAGTTAGTAGATGAAATAACCTATTATACCTGCGATTGGTTAGGAGGGAAAAAGTGTTCTTTCTCATGTGAACAGGTAGGTCAGCTGAGAAGGAGCAAAAAGGCATGAAGAGATGCTAAGGTACTAAGGCTAAGTGGTTAATGACAAATCAAATGCTGAAATGTGAGTCCTTGGTTTGATGGCCCTAGTGGAATTGTGCACACAGGCCTGTAAATAATTTAGCCACTCAGAATTTCTCTGGGGCTAACAATTATATATTTTCCCTTCTTCAAGTATGAGACAAACCTTGCAGCCTTGGTTTCAGAACATCTCAGAAGCCCTTTAATATTCTCGCAGGTCACTGAAACAGCTCCAGTATTTATTGTAGTTTTTAAAAAAGAGAGCAATGTTAAGAGAGGTGGCAGTGTGACTGCATTTTTTAAAAGGATATTACAACTACAAAAATCTGGAAATTGCTGAGTATCCAAGTCGCCAAATGGAACAAATGGTGCCCAGGGAAATTCATTCTATAGAAAGCAAGGTTCTGGGAAAAATCAAGGACACAGGAAAAACAAGGGAAGGAAGAAAGAAATTCTGACTCATCTTCCATCATTGCAGCTACAATAGGCAGAGTGTTCATTTGTAACAGGATGTAGTTCCAGAAATGATATGACATATGTTGAATTCAGTTTCCCAAAGAAACAGTGAATAAGCAAGTTATATTATTGAACAAAAACCTCAAATGAAACTTTTTATTAAAACAACCACTTATATCATAGTGAATCAATTATATATGCAGTTAAGAGCTTTTAAGATGAATATAAAATCAAGTAAAGAGGGCAGTGTAGTAATTAATTATATAGAACTATGTCTATGCTATTATATCACATTCATATCTTTCTTAATTATAATTCTTGCCTTATTTACAATAGCAATAATCAAATGCTGGAAGAAGGGCTTCAGGAAATCATGAAATTCAGAAAATAATTTTCTGGGAAAATAACTGTAGGCATTTTTCAGGATCTGGAGGAAAAATTCAGGGGCATTTGATGATTTTCTGATCAATAGGGAAATCAGTTTACTTGTATCACCTCATTATAAAAGTCCTCATGGCAAACATGACCATCAGAAAGAAATCAGATTATTGATTATTTGGCTGCTCTGAAACAACGTGTTTGCTTTTTTTTTTTTTTTTTAAGCAGCCAATTGACCTATGTGAGTAATATTACCATAGACCACTTTCTCAACATTATGGAAGCACATTCCTCTAAGAAGCTTCCACCAGCTTTTATTTGCACAAATGTGATTATTTTCCCTCTATCTAATGTATTTCTTCACATTATCTAAAAGTCTTAGCTTGGCCTTAACCACAATGGTAAGTATCAAACTCCCAAACCAGAATTTGATCCATATACAGAAAACCCCATTCTTCTGTGTTACCCACTTATCATATGCATGGTTAATTCTATTGTATAATCCTTCCCTTAGGCTAGTGATATTCAACCAGTGTGCCACAAGAATTTTTACAACATGCAATACAATTTAGTTCGGGGCACTGACCTCTTTCCCCTAAACTGTCAAATAAAAAAATGACAACAGGCGGCACAACAATAGCCATCCAGTGTGAATGAATAAAAAAGAAAAGTATACCTATTTTTGTCAGATTGGCAAAAATATATATATTTTTTGGTGTGCTGCAGAATTTTATTAATTAGCTTACGTGTGCCATGATGAGATGAAGAAGGGTGAAAATTGCTGACACAGGCAGTCCAAGTCCTGGTCAGTAAGATCAGTTGGGGGAATGGTTCGAGAACACGTCTTTCTTTATAAGCAACAGTTTGACAGGGCCCGTCAGAGTCCTGGACTCTGTCTCTTGGGGGTGGTAGGGTACGCAGGGAGAGTGGCAGGGATCCCCCAGGAGTGCTGCTCTGAACCCCCCGCAGGTGATCTCAGCCTCTGGGTCCTCAGAAGTGGATGGAACTGATGGCTCATGAGCCAAACAGAATTTCAACTTGTGCTGTTCCTAGGGTACCAGGTTTTGTTTTGTTTTTCTGGATAAGAAGAAACAAGGGTGGTGTCTGGATAAAGGAATCATGATATTTCCAGATGAATCAGTTGTGAGTCTAATAGCCCTCACCCAGCAACCATAACTGACCAGCATGTTAAGGGGCTGGTCGAATTGTTTTGTATAAATATGTTTGGAGTTTTCCTTAGTCATTTGAAAAACAAATGACTATGGAAAAAGATAATAGTATCTTAAAATAACGGTACCAATGCCAACTGGTGTTTCTTTAAGATAAGAGCCATATCAATAAAGCTTCTTAAATCTGACAAAGTGGACAGGCAGATGCAAGGTCTAGTTCAAATTGGGCAACCACTGAAATAGATGTAATCACTGAAGGGCTAAAAGGGAGAAAACTGGAATAGAATTGTGTGGAGTGTGAGTGTAAAAGAAGAGCTGTCCTGTGGGCGTTGTGCCCCACCCCCAGCCCCCGGTACCCGTGTGGAGGTGGCAGGGCCTGTCCACCTGAGCCACCTGAGGGGAGGGACTGCCAGCTCCTCTGCAGAAGCTGGGGGCAAATGACAGTGAGACAGCTTGGTATACAAGACAATGGAAGAGATCTGGTGAACTGTGAGGTTCTAAATCTGCTTCCAGCCACAGAGGCAACTATGTGAAAGGAGTGGGCATACCCTTCTCCATTCCCTTTAACTTCACCAAGTCTAACCCCTGGATTGCATCAAAGAGATATTTTAATATATTCATATTCATTCTCTCTCTCTGTTCTCTCTCTCCTCTCCCCCTTCCTCTCCCCATCGCCCCTCTCCCTCCTCCCTCTCACCTCCCCCCGCCCCAACCCCTGTCTGTGCCAGGCTCTCGACTCATCGTCATTAGACAGATACAGTGGTGAATGAGACACACTGCTTTTCCAAAAATGTTGGAGTCTAACAGGAAGAGATTAAGTACAGAAAATGAAAATATGAGTGCCTAAAAGTAATATAAATAGAAATCTGCGAGGTTGTTAAAGGCCAGAAAAGTGACACCTGGTGGAGAACAGAAACGGCTTTAAGAGAAAGGTTGGAGAAGACGTGGTGGCTGACAAGTTGGGATGGATTAGGGTTACACAGGACACAGCGCAAGCAATGGAGCAGAGAGAGGGATGGGAAGCATCAATTGTGAAGGGAGAGGAAAAAAGACTAGATGTTGCTAGTTACATTTTGCGACACTGTAAGGGAAGGTAAAATTTTAAGGATTAGCGACCTGAATGTTTGAAAATGGAGGGTAGAAAAGTCTACTGAATTTATTTTTTAAGAGGAATAAATAATTTCTAAAATAACCAGACACCAAATTTCCATTCTAACCACCCTTAATAAGACTCTAAAACCTTTCCCTTCATATCTCAAATATCAGTATGCACTCACATGCTCCTTTGTTTTGAGTAATTCAGACATTATACCTGTTGGGAATTTCCCTCTAAAATAACTAGTCAGAAACTGAATTGCACTCCAATAGACTTACTGTGATTCTAGTACCTGCCCAGGAATGCGCTAGTTATTAGACAAGAAGCAATCAAAACATGTTTAGGAATGCAGACTTGACAAGATAGATCCTGTGTATCCAAACTAAAGTTTTATTGTTTACCAGGGACACCAGGGACACCAGGGACAGGGGAGCACAGTGCATCAGAAAGTAGGCAGTTGCAAACTGAAACAGCGAGATAACTAAATACCTAATGGAAATAGTCTCAAGAATTTTTTCTTAACAGCACCATCACCTGTTATTTTATTTTTTTCCTGGCATAATATTTTTTTTTTTTTTTTTAAAGATTTTGTTTATTATTTCCAGAGAGAGAGGGGAAGGGAGAGAGGCAGGGAGGGAGAGAAACATCAATGTATGGTTGCCTTTCACCTGCCTCCAGCCATGGACCTGGCTGGAGACCTGGCTTGCAACCTGGTTATGTGCCCTGGCTGGGGATTCGAACCAGCAACCTTTGGGTTCGTAGGCCGGCACCTTATCCACTGTGCCACCAGCCAGGGTCCTGGCATAATATTTTTTACTGTATTTTTCTCATTACATTTAGTCCTTCCTCCCCCAATAATCGCCACACTGTTGTCCATGTCCATGAGTCCTTTTTTCTTTTTGCTCAATCCCTCCACCCTCAACACTCCCCCTCTTGGCACTTAGCAGTCATCCTCACATGGTATTTAAAAAATAATCCCTGTAAGAAAACTTTCATTTCTTAAAAAAAAATGCAGAAACTATTAGAAAATAGATTGGCTAATTTCTAAATGAAACTCAGTGCAATTGAACTCATTCAGAAACTGGAACAGCACTATCTTGCAGGGTCACATAAATGGTGGAGGATATTGGAGTGTTTCCTTCTCGAGGTATCTATTGCTATTGACAAATTCATGGGGCCCGAGTTAACATTATTAGTATCATTATACAGCCAACAATGACCAGCCTTTGCTTATACCTGATCAAGTACTCAGAGATTTAGAAACTCCCACACGATTGAATAGATGTAGTTTACACCCAGATGTTTGAAATCTAAAGATAACCACATTGAATTTCCATGATTTTGATCACATCTGTGCAGTTACCTCATTCTATGATCTCTGCAAATCTTTTGTCTCTACAAACAAGTTAACAACAGCAACAATAACAAGACTGCCCTGGGGGCATGGAATTAAAGCCTGCTTATCGCTAGTAAATTACTATGGAGCAACATAACCACAAGCTTTCTTTCTGAAAAGCTGATGAATTCTAACTTTAATATATTAGCATTACTTAACATGTCTGGCAACAATTTACATGACATGTCTCATGTGCCAATAGTTCACAAAAATCAGGAAAAGAATCAATTTAGCCGATGGCCTTGCTTGGCTTGTATTTCTATCTATATTAAGGATCCTCATAGGGAGCTATGTATTCAAGCATATCATGATTTGGGGTAAAACACACAGAAAGGAAGGTCTAAGATAATTCAAATGTGCAGACAGAGAGAAAGGGATCAGAATAACTTGTAAACTAGTGTCACTTTGACCTTACAATACCAAAATCTGTGTCAAAAGGAGGCATTGTACAATGTGTCCTGGACACAATCTATTTAAATGGCCTATAATGCTCTTTTTCATAATATTTCTAAAGGGTAAGAATACAGCCCTGTTTCAGTTCATTTAAATTTTATTTCTGCTAGCTAACCCAAATTCTGTAACTGTCATTTATTTTTGTGTGTGTACTCTGTGTTGCTCAATTGATAGAACATATTTATTGATCAGAAGCATCAATGTGTATGGGTAGGCACAGGCGAAAGTTATATTAAATAGCTACAGAAAATAAACTCTGCATTCAGCTGGGGTTTACTAAAAAAGGAAACTTAGATCAATATATTGGATTGTTCCCTTTGAAAGGCTTCTGTAGCCACTGGAAAGGCAATATAACATTGGAAACCTATTTCTAGGAATTTATCCTCCACAAATACTTAAATGTACAGATAAAATTTATGTTCCAGGATGTTCATTACAGCATTACTTATAAGAGCAACAAATTGGAACTAAGTTTTAAGTTAATGCTTAAATAACTTAAATATTTAAGTTAATGTTGAAATATTTTGCAGCTGTTAAACATGTTTTAAAATAAGAACACCACCATATGTTTATAAAATGAAATAAAATCAGTTCACAAAACTGTACATATGTATACATACATACACATATATACACACACATGTCTATCGTGACTAATCATGTTTAAAATATACACAGAAAATGATTGTCTCTGAAGACTGACTTTATGGGTGACTTTCAAATACCTTCCAATAATTTTTAGTGTTAGGTAAAATAAATACAAACGGAGCCTGAAAACTCCAAAGAATACTTTCATTTTTGCAACAGTGCAATGTAGTCAACAGAGAATAAATTCCAGAACCAGAAAATCCTGGATTGAATCCATTCTGTCTCTTATTAGAAATGTGATCTTAGCAACCCAGTTAACCTCTCTTTGCCTCTCTATATAAAGAATGTGGCATATGTTGGAATGTATTACATAGATTGGGACATAAATTAATGTCCTATATCAGGGGGTAGGTAAAAATGATTTAAAATTACATTTCCTAACTTTTTATGAAATAAGAAAGGTGAAAAATAGTAATGAAGAAAATAGCACACAAATATTATATTCAGTAAGTTGCTATCATATTACGTATGTATGTATATACATATACAAATATACACATAAACTTGCAGTAAAAAAAAGTAAGGGAAAAAAAGACCAAAATGTTGTGACTAGTTGATTATAGAAGAATATTATTTTCTTTTTCATATTCTTCTGTATATTTCAAGTTTTCAACACTACTTTATATTGACTTTATAAAGAAAATACTGAAACTCAGCTGCCATCTGAAAAAATAAAATATTGAGACAAAAACAAGATGAATGGGTTAAGATACCCTAACAAATATAATCCTCCATTGCCTGTTCTTTTTTCTCATTACTTTACAATATTCATCTCTCAGTCTCTTTTCTCCTGTTTTTGTTCCTGTTTTATGGAGTGTCTTAGGATTTTCAAAGGAAAGATATCTCACTCATTGATTGGGCTCTGGAGTTCAACCAACCTGGGTTTGAATCCTGGTTTAGTCTCACTTTCCCCTTTCTCAGAATAGGACTGACAATTCCAATTTTGCAGATTTATAATAACAAACAAATGCAACTAAGATAATGCATATCAAAATACCATCAAAGTGCCTGATTCTCCATAATTCTTTTTCTTTTCCTTGTGCAAATTCAAACATTAAAAAATTGGCCTATACACAAGGTAGAAATACTCTGAAAGGAGTATTTTTGAAAAATTATGATTTAAAATAGTCCATCTGTATTCAGTGGGTTCCTGAAACAGGACCTATGATGAAATAATGGCTACTGAGAATGACAATGCTAACTTTGTACTAAATGTTTATTTCATAAGGTTACTGTGAGGATTCGACCAAGATAATACATATGAAAGCATTTTTAAAGTGCTTGACATACTAGTAAAAGCTCAATACTTTGCTGCTATTATTAATTTCAGACATGAGCAGGCAGTCATAGCTCCCAGTAAGCAGAAATCAGGTCACGTTGCTTTGTAACTGGTTTACGCCCAGGATGAAGTAGCAGCAAGGCCATGGGAAAGTCTGTGTTTGAGTCCCTACCAAGCTACAAGGAAGTACAATCTTGGGAAAGAACCTCCACTTTCTAATCTCAGTTTCCTTGTCTATAAAATCCTGATCTCACAGGAATCTTAGGAAGCTGAAATGAGAGGATGTACATGTGTAAAAAAGTTCTGAATATATGCGATTATCCTAGAACATGCCCACCCCATCATAGATTACTGTCTTGCCTAGTGGCTTCACAAAAATAAATAATAAAGGAAACTCATTATTACATGCTACTATTTTAATAAAATACTAGTTTTAAAAAATCAAAAGTTCATGGTTAAGAAGGCATGGACAAAAAAATGTTTATGAGTGTTTTATGTATTTTAAAATTGAGTATTTGTGTTCTGAGTTCATTTTAAAAAGGAAAATATGCATGCTTTATCTTTATAACTCCAGAGTGTTCTTTCTTCCCATTATAATTCTAGACTATGATGTCAATCTTCAATTTCTTTTTTGGGAAAAGTCCACTTTTATAGTGTGACACTGTTGTAAACTTATTATCTAAAAATTGGATCTCATAATATGATTAAGAGAAAGAAGAGTCCATTCTGAATGGTCATACCACAAACAGATACAAACATAACAAGAGATTTCCTATTCTTGAGCAGTTGTCCCAAGCACTCCATTCATTGTATTACATGTGTGAAAAAGGAGATCCTTCCCAAGTAATAACATGATACATGTGGAAGAACTCAGCGAAAGGCAAAGAGTGCAACAGGCAGGATGCTAATATAATTCATCTCACCAGTAGAATACCTGATTGGCACCTCGAATTCAGTCAAAAACCAAACTTTCCATCCCCATCCCTCACCCAGAACTTCTCTTCCTTCAGTTTTCCCATCTCAGTTCATGGTTTCTAGTTGCTCAGGTCAAAAACTCAGCGTCATTGCTGAGTTCTCTAAGGTTTTTTCTCTCCCACTCAACCCACAGCGAACGTGCCAGTAAATCCTATCAAGTGCATCTTTCAAATATTTCTCACCAACCCCACAGCCCCTGCATTGGATTGTAACAATAGCGTGACACCTCTGTCCCTGGGTTAGTTTCCTTCATTGCACTTACTGGTTCCTAACTTACTTACTTACTGATAATTATTGGCTGTCCCCTGCCCCAAGAGTGTAAGTTCCACAAGGGAAGAGGACTGTCTGCTTGGTTCACGTTTGCATCTCTTGTGCCTAGAATAGTGGCTGGCATGTAGAAGACACCCATTATATTTACTGATACAAACCAGACAGCCTCTTAGCTGGTTTCCCTGCTTTAAATCTTGCCCACTGCAATCTATTTTCAACAAAGCCTTCAAAGTGCTTCTGTTAAAACCTAGATAGTCTCACTCTTCTGCTCTGCTCCCCATCTCACTCAGTATATGCCGGAGGCCTGTAAGAACTGACATTATTTGTCCTCTGAGCTCCCAAACTCAATCACTTTACCTCTGACTTCTCCTCCTCCCACTTTCCCGCTCACTCACCCTGCTCTCCCCGCTCTGGCCTTTGGGCTGTTCCTCCAACGTGCCAGGCTGACCTGGCTGTTCCTTCTGCATGGGAAGCTCTTTCCCCTACAGTCTCATGGCTGTGAGGCCTCTGCTCAAATTTCCCCTCCTCAGACAAGCTTTCTCCCACCGCCCTATTTCCGATTGCATCCCACCCTCACTACCCCTCCCCCTCAGCTCCGTTTTCCTCTGTAGCACCATCTTAAATCATTCCTGCCGATTTTACCCACTCTTTTATTGCTCCCCCTCTCCACAATAAAAACGGCACATGATCAGGGATTTTTATCTTTTCATTTCCTGCCGCCCCTTAGCACCTGAAACATTGCTTGGCATGTAGCTGATGGCCAATAACTGTTTACCGAATGAATGAAAGCAGTGCTATCCTCCCACTGGGTATGGACACCACAAAGGCAGCCGGCCAGCAGGAACAGAACACGTCACTGGGAATTACTTATAGGGCACCCCTCTATTTGCCCTAAAGAGGTCTGGCATAGCACTTTCTCCAAACAAATCAACAATGCAAAAGCTCTCTTTGAGAAAGAGCAAAACTGCTATCCTCATCCTTACAACTTGGGTTTGTTAGGGCACAGGAAAGATTTTGCCCCATTAAAATGTATTTATTTCATAGGCAAATTTTATCCCCTATCTGCCTTACCCTGTCTTTCTGGCCATGGCTGCAAAGTTGAGTATTGATGCCAGAGGCAACTGATTAGTTTAAAAATACATACTCTGCTTTAGGCTGGCATCCATTTGTATTTCATTACGAGAGGATATGAAAACGATGCCTTGGACTTTTAACTGTCTACAGCACAGCACATCTGTCAACTCAGTTCCTCCTGACAATGTGTCTGGGAAAGTAGGCGCTATCCCCACGAACAGATCAGGGAGGCCAGGCCCAGGGAAGCTGGTAATACAGGAGACCCTTGGGCATCATTTCCTACTTCCATTTAAAAATTTTTTTTTTTGAAAATCAATTTTGGACACACGGTTAGGATGCTGTACATCTGCGCTTAACACCCTGTCATGCTGCTTCTTCATGCTAAAGTTGGGCTCTCATCAACTGATACACAGGATCCATCTAGCTGGTGGTTTTCATTAGAAGAAAGCACATAATTTGTGAAATGATCTTCTTGCCCCGAAGTTTTATCCAGTGGTAATCCAATTTTAGTCACACCCCTGATTCACAAGATTGGTTTCTGAAGAACAGTTCTGCCTTCTCTCTCAGATTTAGAACACCAGAATATTAGCTTTACTGAACGGCTTCGTAGTCACCCATCCGAAGGAACACTTTTGCTGGAGGCCCTGCACCTGGACCCAGCTCCCTCCCGAGTCCTCCTGCAGGACTCATGCACGCCTGTCCCAGCGTCAGCGTGTGACCTACCCACTGACCAGCGGCCCCCCTCCACAAATCCCACATTTCTTTAGAGTGGAAATAATCACCTCTGTATCCCAAGCAGTTAACATGGTCTTTGGCACATGACATGTATTCCATACATGAAGGCTGAATGAAGGAAGGAAGGCATCAAATACGAATGTTAAGAGAGGAATGTTAAGGGGCTACTTCATGCCTCGGATTTGTTTCCTTCCTTAGGCCCATGGCTGTTCTCCTCCCCTTCACTATTGCAGAGATTGGAGACCGGAAGCTGGGCTGGCCCTACCTGCTTCCTCTCTCTCTCACATAGGGAGACAGTGGTGGCAGGAAGCACACAGCCATCTGGACCTGCATTCAGTCATTTCTACACTGAAGGGTGGACCCTAAGTAGAAATGTTGCGGTGGCCCAGTGTTGCTGGTGGCTAGGTGGATTTGCCTGTGTCATTCATAAGCATACTTGCCCAGAGTTATAAACTAAATTCCCTAGTAGTAGAGGTCTGGTGTTCCATCTCATTTTTTGCTTGTATTTTATTTATCACCTGGTTCAGAAATCAGGGTACGGACAAGGATATTTTGTGGGAGGTGGCCTTAAATCTCTTCTCAGTGTGGACCAGTGAGCTTTGGGACTTTTAATCTCAGAGGCTTCTCCTATGCTATAAATGACAGGTATCCCAGACTACCACTGTCACGCTGATAACGGAGAAGATAGTAAGGTGATACATTTGCTGTGAAACAAGATATTACTGTGAATTCAGGAAGCCCAGAAAAGCCCAGAAACAAAGGTCTACATTTATGATGCTAAAACCTTTCTATGCCATCAGTAGAATTTTTTTTGGTCCATGTTTATAGAATCCTATGATTCATAAAGCAAGTATCAAATTGCCTATATCAAACTTTGGGCCTCTTGATATTCTCCTTTTCCCCAAAACTTTTCAACATGGTTCCAATAAACATGTAACCATAGGAACTGGATCTGCCATGACCCCCTCCATAGTTCTTCCCATAATGCTAAAAGAATGTAGAAAGAGGCTGGGGGCGAGAGGATGACAGATGTCTTCTTGTACAAGGCATTTGATTCAATCCAAGGGGCGGAGTCCAGAACTATGCACCCAAAAGGCATGAACCTGATTTAAGCATTGAGTAGCTTCTACACATTCTAAAGACTTCTTCCACCGTTACACAAGCCTGGAGCCTTCCACTAGGTAAAAGTTTTAACAGATAAGACCATGCTCTAATTTATTTGGTAGTGGTATTTATCATGGCTGATTTAACATAATAACTCTGCCAGGTAGGTATTATCAACCACATTTTACAGATGAGAAAACTTGAGATTCAAGGAGAAACGAATAATTTGCAAGGTGGAGATTTGAGCCCCTATCCTTTGGACCTCAATAGCTGCACATGGCATTTCCATTCTTCTGCAGTGCCTCAGAGAAGCCCCATCCCCATTACTAGCAGACACACAATGAATGCATAGAACATTAAATTGATAGTGGAAGTGAAGATATGTTCATATAGAATAGGTAGGATATTGTTATAAGAGTTTTAAAGGGCTGTCTCATTGCCCTGTACAGATAGGGAGAAGTGGAACAGAGAAGAGGTACGCAGAGGCAAGTACAGGAGGTAATAATGTGTAAACCAATATACCCATTGACTAGATTTTAATAGTTTGGGGATGGTTACTTCTGACTTGTTTGAAAATGTTACACAAGAAGCAAGACACTCCAAGGAGTTTCTGCTTCTTAGATTTTTCTCTAAACTGAGCTTCCCGGTCTGTAGACCAAGCCTATCAATATTGAGCTTCCTATGTCATTGGACATTCAGGATTTTCTTTCTTTTTTTTTTTGAAAAGTGTTGAACTACCTCCTACCATGAGAAGTCATGGTAGGAGTCATGGTAGTCCCCAAATTTGTCCCTGGACTGTCAGTATTTTTGCTGTCGAACCAGAATCCATGCACAATGCCACTCATTTCTGCACTTATTAACAACTTGCATAAATACTAGACAACCCAAAGTTCACCCTCAAACACATCCCTGAGTGACTTTGGACATTTTGTATTCAGTGTCCTCAGAATTAAATGTAACGAACACAGTGTCCACAGAGGCTCTTTGATTCTTTCCCACCTGCACCCAATCCCATCAGGCCCCCAGCACTGAAATGGAAGGAAGCCGAGGGGCCTGGAATCTTTTTCCACTACACTCATCTAAACAGCTGTCCAATCCCAAAGCTTATGTCTCTAAAACATCCCACCTTGAGCTTATTCTTCTTTTATAACTGCTGCTCAAGTTCTTGACCTTAGCACTTCTTTCCCGGTCTACTCTAATGTTTTCCTCAGTAGAGTCCCTGCATCCATTGTTGCCTTCTTTGAAGACCTTTCTGAAGACCTCTAATCCTTAGGGTCACTATCACAGTTTCTGTCCCTTCCTACACTCTGATCTCTCTGTAAAGCTTTAGGAAAGGTGGCTAATCACACCCAGTGTCAAGGTTAGGAAGTCCATCCATTGCCTGGGAGCTCTGCCTCCAGCCGTCACTATTTTTGTCATTGTTTCAGATATTAATAAAAGCCAACTTTATGTGTTCAAGCTATTTCTGTCCCCTTGTCATCTCTAAGATATTAGGAAAACTGTTTTTCTTCTAATTCATCAAGTAATAATGCCTATCATCCAAAAACGTTTTGAAAACCTATGTTGTCTGATCATACGTTCCCAGACTATTCAAAGAGCCAAGTGTTCTTTTCTATTTCTATCCGCTTATTCTTTTTATCTCCTTCCTCTGTCATGGCTAGCCAACCAACTACTAGCCAATGACTACTAGCTCATCAGATCACTTCTGCCAGGCTCTTGCTTGTTGTGAATGTTTAATGTGCACACCTTTGCATTATTACTTTGAGCTGAACTTTTTTTCTATTTGATGAATGAGGTGTATAACCTTCATGCTCATCAAGTGCATTCTTCTGGGACAGTAAGGTATTGGAAGGCAGGGAAGTATGAGGAAATTTTGCTAATAAAAATTCATATAAGTAGATTCTGTTTGACAATCATGAGGGCAGCATTCAAAGCTACTCAAATATTATGCAGAACTTAATTTTTCATAACCTGATATCAGTCCTGGGAATATAGTTACATTATTTTATCCCCCCAACACTCCTTTGTTTCCACACCTGGAGTGGTGTTCACTTTGATTGGTTTTCGCTCTGCAAACTCATGCTACAGCCATTGCTGGGGACCTGTGCCTATCATTAGAATTTATGCAGTGATTCTAAGCATTAGAATCACTAGAATCTACGCATTAGAATCTAAGCTTGGATTCAAAAGCACAGAGCTTCATCAGGGACCGGCGCCTTGTCTCAGCCATACTTACTTGGTGAGGTGGGGGAGGCTGCACCTCCTTCTGTTGACGTGGTCGGAGGCTTCGTGTCTGGCACCGGCAGAGGCACGGGCCTGGCCATCGGTGGTGGTGGCGGTGGTGGCAACATTGGGGTGGGAAGGAATGGGTTGTGCACTTTGCCTTGGCTACTCCCATTGGGCTGCAAAGATGGGAACAAAACAAAACACGCACAAGAAAAAGAAGAAACAGACATGAGCTATTGGCTGCTCCTGAAAATAGAAGATACATTAGATACCTTTTACGTAAATTATCAAATATTCTAGCTACTTGAATTCTTCCATAAGAGCAAATGGATGAAGATCTGTTGGGTTGTTCTTAAGGCATTTCACAAAAGTACAGTCTTAGATACACTTGCTCATTGGATCCTAAACTTATTTTTGAATTATGTTGACTTTCTTTGATTCAGTTCCATGAAATGACCTACCAACTTTTGCTTGGAATGTTCCAATTCCGTATGAAACACAACCTTTGTCATCATTCTCATGATTATTATATTTATTTAACACATAAGTATTTATAGACAGACTGCAGAATTATTTCATCATGTTGACTTACATAGATTTAATCAAGTTTCCTAAATGTGCATTTGAGATAAAAAGTTGTTCATTCCTCAAAGTTGATAGTATATAATATTTAATAAATATGTTAAGTGGACATATAAAATATCTTACACGTATTGTATAAAATCAGGCATACAAACTTTAGAATTCCATGGTTAAAATTCTGCTAAGAGAAAAATATTACTTCTGGTTTTGATTTAAATTTTATTGTACAAGCATATGCTTTTAAGAGTCATATTTATTTAGCTGCCTAATGTTAGAACAACCAAAGAACAGCTCTTTACCAAAAGAAAGGTTCCCTCTGAAGAAAGCAATAAAACTCATTTTCAAGGTCAGGTTTTTCAAAATAGTCACACGAAGAGACCTGCCTTCAAGTCAAAATGCAAAACTGGTCATTTGACAGTTATATAGGATAATGTCAAACTATTAAAAAAAGTCAGAGCCCTGGCTGGTGGCTCAGTGAACAGCCTGCAAACCCAAAGGTCGCTGGTTCGATTCCCAGCCAGGGCATATAACCGGGTTGCAAGCCAGGTCTATAGCCAGGTCTGTAGCTAGAGGCAAGTGAAAGGCAACAATACATGGATGTCACTCTCCCTTTGCTTCTCTCCATTCCCCTCTCTCTAAAAATAATAAATAAAATCTTCAAAAAAAAAAGTCAGAGCCCTGACCAATGTGGCTTGGTGCTTTGGGCCTCCTCCCACAAAGCAAAAGGTTGTCGGTTCAACTCCTGGTCAGGGCACATATCTGGGTTCAGTGCCCGGTAGTCAAGGTGTATTCGAGAGGCAAATGATCAATATTTCTCTCACATTGATGTTTCTCTCCCTCCCTTTTTCCCTCCTTTCCCCCCCTTTCTAAAAATAAATCAAATAAATCAATAAAATCTTCTAAAAGAAGTTAGAAATGTAAAGGTCAGATGCTTCGTTCTGGTGATCACTTCAGCTTTTTCGTGGTTTTCCTAACTCCAGACTCCAGTGACCCGCTCCAAGCAGTAACAACGGCTCACAGTTAGGCTAGAGTTCGAAATCAAAATTCAGTTGAAGGAGATGCTGTTGTCCCCAGTTTTTAAGTTTAAACTGAATAACTCAGCAGAGGCAGACTCATGGCCTCATCCACATTCACTTATACATTTAGTGTTGCTCCTCAAAGAATATCTTGTCTGACAATCAGAACACCATGCTTTTCTTGCCAACAAACTTGCCCGTGTGTTATTCTGAGTGGGCCGAAAGTCCATAAGTGAACCCTTTAGAATAAGCCAAGCAAATGAATACACAAGCACAAGGAAAAAAGGCTCCCTATTGATTTGTTGTCTAGACAGAAATGTATCTGCTAACACATCACCAGACATTAGTCAAAGCTGCCTGTTCTGTCTCAGATATGCAGAATCAGGTATTTCTGCAAGGAAGAAAATCAGGGATCGGGCTATGTGATATAATGTTTTAAATTAGTCAATAATAATTATGCTTAATCTGTGGCTTCATGTGCAGTTATTGGGAGAAAAGACTTTCTGTTGGTCATCATTTTCTATTTATTATTATTATTATTACCAGTCTTGGGATACAGCTATCCCTTGTAAACATTTAGGTCTACATTTGAAATCAGATTTGTGATTTTTAAAAATTACTTTTACATTTGGAATACTTTTTTCAAACTGTGATTGTTTGGGTTTTGTTGAGAAAAAAAATAAAAACATTCATTTGAAACTACCGAATCCTGTTTAGCTTTATACAAAGATAAGTGGGGAAGATAACTACTTGCAGAAATAACAAACCATAATAAACTCTACTTCTAGCATCTTGAGTTCAAGTACTGGTCAACTTGATGTAAAGTGTTAGAAGACTATATTTTTAAAAAATATCAACTTAGTTGATCTGAAACATCTGTGCTCCCTCATCCCCCTGCCTCTCCCCACCACCCCAAATCATTCTTTAAAATTATTTGGTCTTTCTATTTTGTTAACGGTGTGAGCCCCTGGGTTAGTATGCATGAGGTGGAATTATCAGCCCACAGACCTTAGTAGGTTATAGAGTTCACCCTTGAGATGATTTATATCCATAAACTTGACAGTTGCGAACTTAACACAAACACTGTTTTTAAGCCTTGGCCAATCGCTCTCAGTGTAAGTTAACTTTCCCACAATCTAGAATAAATATGACATTTGCCTGCAGTCAGTCAGCACAACATTAGAGCACAATGTCACATGGTTGTAAGGTCTCCCCTTGTTATTTTTACATTCAGTTACTATTTCTAAAGAAATTGGGGGAAAAAAAAGAGGTTTCCTTACATTGAGGAACCCCACCTGTCCAGCCTGCTGACCAGCA
Organism: Noctilio leporinus; assembly: GCA_004026585.1. Classification (NCBI taxonomy): domain Eukaryota; kingdom Metazoa; phylum Chordata; class Mammalia; order Chiroptera; family Noctilionidae; genus Noctilio; species Noctilio leporinus. Next base: position 290,835 of record PVIW01001131.1, read on the forward strand.
TCAGGGCAGACAAGTTGGACAAACTCTTTCAGCGTCTCCTGAGGGTGATAGCGGATGGCTGGGTGTGAGAAGTAAGGCCCAGGCTGCTGGATAATGGGTGATGTTGGAAAATGAAGAGTCGATGGTGTGGCATGTGGACTTGCTGTAGGGAAAGAGAATATCAGAGTTAGGAAGAGAAAGACACGCTTTACCATAGCTTTTAAACCTGATGTAACACCCCCTCCCCTCTTTCCCTGACCCAATCCATAGTGTTGCTCACATGACTGAGTTTAACACTGAAGAGGTCTGATAGATTTCCTTCCTTCAGGCTCTAAGACAAACATGGAGGTTAGATTAGGGTAGAGTTTCAAGCTGTCTTTCTATTTTCAGTGGACATGAGTTATAAAGGCATTAATAATCCTTGGTGAAGCTGAAGATTATTCATTACCTTAAGAGCTCTTTTAATGAAGCAAGCAATAAAAAATGTATTTGGTAGATTAGGCCTGATTTAACTGACATTACGTATGACAAATTCTAGTTTGCACATATGGACCCCTTTCAGGCTGAGCTCTCCACAGACAATAATTCATTGTTAAAGCTCTTATATCCCTTTCAAGGGAATTTCTAGGGACTAATTCAGGATGAAATTTTTTTGAAGTATGTAGTAAATGATCACTTAATGAACCTGTGCAATTTGGGTGCCTTACTTTATACAGAAGGTTTATGTCACCTTTTTCCCCCCCATTTAAAGCCAAACTCAGACATGCATCGATGTTAGAGCAGGAGAATCCAAAGGCTGAGTTGGCAGTGACCCTTGCTACACTGTTGGCCCTTTGCTCCTAAGAACTGATAAAAGACTCAGAAGACTGAACACTGCTAAATTTTATTGGTACAAAAATAAGCTAACATTAGATTTTAAAACTTCTGTGAGGTGCTGAATAATTTTTCTAAGACAACTTCTGCCTTTGAGTAGGAAGGGTGATTAATAAAACCTGCTACAAAGAGAAAACAAAGGAATACCCCAAATTTTGGAGAATAAAATTTTCCTAATACTGAGAATGGCTCATAAAATAGAAGAGAAACCTAAACAAGACAGGTCACCCTTCCTTCCACTCTCCTGTCCGCATGGCTGAGGATTATAACCAAGGTTGCATCCCTACAGACCTCCAGGTATGGGTTCTATGTTCTTTTCTGGGATAGTTTAGGATTGTGGAATTTTCTAAATAATGATAGGAATGGCTTGGACTTTCAGGTTTAGGATGACAGCTGTAGTTTTTAAAGAGTGAAAAGGGGGGTTGGGAGTAGAAGCAACCATTTAGTCTATGTCTTGCAGATGACATGAGGGGACCCTTTCATTCATGCAGCCTTTAGTTTATCCAGTAAGCATTCACAGACTCCTACTTTGGGCTTGGGATACAGAATTGGGTCAACACAAAATTTGTCTTCAGTCATAAAATTGAGGGCATCTTAAGCATAAACTATTCAAACCAGAACTCTTGTCACCTCCCACCCCTCATACTCACTCTTCTCCCAGTCTTTTTCATCTTAGTACATAGTTTTTTCCATCCATTTAATGTTTTACTATCATATCCCCAGAATATGAATGGCATTCAATTAATCTCTATTGATGAGCCCTGGCCAGTGGCACAGTGGATAAGGTGCCAGCCTGAGAACCCAAAGGTGGCTGGTTTCATTCCCAGCCAGGGCACATAACCAGGTTGTAAGCTAAGTCTCTAGCCAGGTCCGTAGCTGGAGGCAAGTGAAAGGCAACCATACATTGATGTCTCTCTCCCTCTCTACCTCTCTCCCTTCCCTTCTCTTTGAAAATAATAAATAAAATCTTAAAAACAATTATCTATTGATGGTAATGAATGACTAAACATGAGTGGTATAGAATTTAATAAAATCACCATGCAATTAAATATGGACTTAAAACTTTTTTTTCACCTGCCAAAGACCCAGGGAGCTTATCAGGCAAATTGATCAAACTTAGGACCTCATATTATAAATGTTAAATCTTGGGATCTGTAGCATCTCTGAATGAAAACCTACACACTAAAAAGTTAACTGACCCGGGTCATCTCTCACTCTGAAAATGTACAGTGTAAAAGAACCAAAGGAATTTTTTACATCTGATATGGTATGTTCTAACTTTCTGGTAGCAAGACACTTTGACTCAGTGCCCCAAATTTGACTCAATAGTTTTTAGTTAGGGATGGATCATGGCATTTTCCAAACGAGGCTGGTAATAGACTGAGCGTAGCAGCTTTTGCAGCACAGAGACGAGAATGGTGGCAACTCTGTTGTCAAGAGTTCTTGGGAGCAGACCTTAATGATAAAGTGGCAATGTTTTAGGTGCTCAATAAAAAGTGATAATTGTTAGATTATGAAATCATGGTGACCAACAGAGAGTGATGCCCAATGGAAAAATTCACTTGAGCAAAGACCTGGCAGGTCAAAGCTAATGAAACTTGAAAGAGGAAACAATTTAACAGGATCTTGGAACCCCTCCTTATTTGTTAATAAACTTCCTCAGCCTCTTTTTGTTATTAAATATGTAAAAGAAAATCATCAACAACTTAAATTTAGACCTTAATTTTTCTGGGCAATGGAGCTCAGTTGGTTAGAGCAGTGTCCTGATACCCTGAGGTGGTGGGTTCAATCCCTGGTCAGGGCACACATATAAGCGGCAACCAATGAATGCATACATTTAGACCTTAGTTTTCTTTGTTATATTTTACTTAAAACAACTTATTCACCTTTTCCTTGTGGCACAGTTTATTTTAACACAAACCTGAGAATACATGGTACAACATGGAGTTAATTCTACAATGACTAATTTATAAGAATCAATTAATTCTTAATTAATACCAGGAAATCATTTAGCCTATAGATTCAGATCAGACAAGTGCTGAGTCTGCGTTTCAAAGGGTCATCCTCCACAACCCCTGCTTTCTCATGTCTCACACTGTCTGGTTCAACCGGCAGGTCGCTGTGGAACTGGATATAAGTCATTCAAGATCCTGAGCTTTAATTTCTTCCAACAGAAAAGTGTCACAGACATTGCAAAGTTCTGTTAAATATGATTAAATATATGCCCTTTTTTCCTGGGTAACCTGCTGGTAGTGCTCTTTTACTGAACAATGAGAGCTATAAGGTTCCCCCATTACTGTAAGGCTCAGACTTAAGATTCCAACATGATCTAAATTTGTTTTTACTTCTATCCCATTTCTTTTCGCTCTTTTATCTTAGATTAGATGCTTTTAGTGTTCTTAAGTATTTGTCTAAATAGCCTAAAATTATTTTAGAAAGTGTCAACAGGATTAAATGAATCGATCATTCAATTAGTAAAATTCATTAAATGTATTCTGAGGTTGTCATATCAGGCCTTGTAAAAGAGAAACTAGTATTATGAATCTGGCATAGTGCGAATGCCATGCACAAAGAATGATATGAATCCAAATTTTTGATGGAGAAAAAACATTTCTTATGGATGTGTGTGTGTGTGTGAGTAGTTGACACAATAAAAAATTATAGCACATTATGTAAATGCATATTTAGAGCCTTTAAAATGTGCATTATTTACTTGAGAGTCAATAAAGGCTTTTCTCAAGTGGTTACGGTTTATTGCAGTGCATCCATCTGTATCCATGTTGATGTTAATACAATTTTGTGTATTAAAAGGCACTACAAAATTGGCTGCTTCTGGGGTCTAATACTCTTAGTACCCTAGGCCAGGAGTAGCAGAATGTCAGAAACACTCCCCTCTGGATGGATCGCACCACTGGTTTAAACTTTAATCACAGGCCAGACTTGTTTAAAACAACTGCTTGGGCTTTTCACAAGGAATACAAATAAGATAGGAAGGAAGAAAATTACATTAGGTTTCTTGGCTGGAATGGCACTACCTACATATTCTGAACAAAGTTGCCACAATTAAAGAAACAGAGAACCCGGAATTTCCCAAAGGGTATAACACTCAGTTATTTATTACAAAGTGATCATATTACTGGATACTGAATAGAAAAACTAGAAAGCATGTCAGGCAGATTAGTTTATTTGCCTGCATTCCTCTTGCTGCCCCATCCCTGGCAATTAAAAAAAAAAAAAACTCTCTTGCTTTGAGTTTGCAAGAGATAATTTTAAAATGTAATATAATTTAACATATAAACATTTAACTTAAAATGCTTCCCCCTTTAAAGTAGAACGGGGTAAGACTGAGGAAGGAGGTGGTCAAGGTCATCGCTCCATCATTGTGTGTTGAGAGACTTAAGAGATGCAACAGGTGAGTCATAGTTTGAGTGTCCACTCTATGGAGGTTATCTGTGCCTCTACACACATATTCTAGCTAAAAGATAATGATGTCAGGGAGGCATGACCAGATGAGTTCAGGACCTTGTATTTCATTCTACATTTTAGGAAACAAAAAGAGACAGAAAGCAAGCCCTCCTTACCATTTTCAGCGGTTTTGTCTAAACTCAACCTCCAAGAACTGTAATCGCCCTCCCACATTTTCCCTCAAACCAAAATTTCACAAGTTGAACTACTGTTCTATTTAACCCCGGCATTGTCCTAATTGCTTTATTCCTCGTCTGAGAACTATGGCAGATGCTCACAGATTGGACAGAGACGTGAATTCTTTTCACGTTAGTGTTTGCTTCCAGCATCATCCCTTAAATCCTGGTCTTTGTATTACGGGCGGTTCCAACGAACAGCTGTCCAGAGAGTGGCACAAACAATAAAATCTAATACCCCTTCAGGTGCAGTGAGCTCCCACGGCAGTGCTACACAAAGCCCACTCCCCTTCCAGAATTGAACGATAAATCATAAATTCTGGCATTTGCAAAAGTTCACGGTCTTCCCATTAATCAACACCGAGCCCATAGCAACAGGTGAGAGGCCACATTGGCTCCTCTCTGTTAGCCCTGTTACAAGAAAAAGCGACTCATCTGTCTTTAAAAGCAGGAAGATGCTCTTTAGGCTCAAAATAACCATTTCCATAGCATAAAGGGTGGCATTGAGAACTCCTGACTATATTTAGAAGTAAAGATTGTAATAGGGCAGCGCTCTAAAAGGAGAAGAAAGTGGAAGGAAAAGAACACATTAAAAAAAAAAGGCCTTCCATAAGGGCAAATGGAACTTCAATCGTTTGGGTTGTCAACTACTATGTACTTTGCTTCTTCAGAAATTCAAAACCACAATGTATAACACCATTATAGCCTACCTAAAGCTGAGAAATCCATCTTAATGGTCCGTAGCTATCATTTATAAATCATGCATGAGTCAGACCTGCCACTTATCAAAGCCTAGAAGTTTGAAGTTAGGGATTTATTTTAAGAGAGACAAGGAATGAGGAATTGGCAGAGGGTTTCAAAAATTTAGGAAGCAGAACCCTTTCTAAGTAACAACTGCTGACTCAAGGCAAGCAAAGGTTTTCAAAACATATAGTACATATGGTTAACATCGTCAAGATGCATGTGAAAGGACCTGGATATGGCAAATGAGAGAAATATGGGACACTGCATGGTGACTTGGAAAATACCACTATTTTTATATTATTGCTACCAGACAAAGTAACTTTATATTACAATAGATTTCCAAGATGGTGGTTGTATCCTATTCCATTTGAATTAAGGGGATCTTCAGGGTGGAGATCAAATTTCAATGTCTTCTGAGAAAACACATGTGCATACAGGGAGAGAGGGGGGAAGGGCAGGGGTGGGAGGGGGAAGGCGCCAAGGTCTTCTAAATTTTTTATTGAGATCAATTTGTGCTATTTAAAGACTTTTCTTCCTCAAATACCCTGGCTTACAGTCTAGACCAGGAGCTGGCAAACATTTTCTGTAAAGGCCAGGGAGTAAGCAGTTTAGGTCTTGCAGGCCTCATGGCGCCCATTGCAATTATTCGACATACTACTCGAGCGCAGAAGCAGCCATAGATGGCACATAAACAAGTGAATGAGACCGTGTCCCAATACAACTTCGGTTTTGAAAACAGACAGAGGGCTGAACTTGACTTGTGGCCAATTTGCTGGCCCCTGGTGCACACCCATGTTATTCCTGTCCACTTTCCAAACACCTGCCACGCTCGGCTTGTAAGGTGAGCGCCTAACAACCACTGTTTCTCCTGCCTATTGCCTACCAAACCGTGTCCTTACCTTAGCAGGCCTTCTGCTTTCACCTCATCTTTCTAAGGTTTCCCAAGGCCATTTGCTTGCTTTCTAAATCTCCACTAACTACACTTCTATGTTTCTCTTTTTCTGTATTGAGAGTTTGTATCCTTTGACCACCTTCACCCATTTCCTCTCCCCTTCCTCATCACTGTAGCTCTTTGAGTACCTCTCTTCACCACTATTTCAATTGCCTGGGTTTGTGCTGGTTTCCCATGCCTCTGTGTGCGTATCATTTCAAGTTAAACTCATGAGCCAGAAAAGGAGAGTGGGATAATATGAGGACCATGGGCTATGGAGTCAGACAGACATGGTTAAACTCTAGCTCTATCATGTACCAGCTATGCTTCTAGTGTCCGAAGTTTTCTATGACTCAGTTTTGCTATCTGGGGAATGGAACTAATAATACTGCATAGATTTAAGAGGATTAGATGAGACAACATATATAAGGTGTATGGCATAGTTCCCTACCACATGGTTAACTCATCAATAAATAGTTTCTTCTATTGGTTACACTGTTACAGATAATGATGGGGATAGGAAATGAGTTAACTGGAACTTGGCCATATGTGCTGATTGCAGAACACACAGAGGGAAGGAATGGTAAGAGTAAGAGGTTCCTGTTGCCTGTCTGTCTCTTACATAAACAAAACAGATATTGATGAAAGTCTGTACCGTCAGTATGAATATGACATGAAAGTCTTGAAAAAGGCTCGATAAACAACCAAAGTTTTTTGTTTTTTTTTTTGTGATCTGGGGTATATTTTAGAATTTTCTATTTAGGTGAAAAAACTTGGGTCTTAGTTTTGTTTCTGCCACTACCTGGCTTATAAACGTGGGCAACTTCTCTCTCCTCTAGTTCTCTCATCTGCAAAGTGAGGAATCTGAACTAAGCAATTGCTAAAGCTCACCTAGCATTATATTCCAGTGGTATAGAGGATTCAGTCTCTGGATTACACTTCTAAGTAATTCTGTGTAACTGACGTGGTAAAAACACGAACATTTAAAACACATGAAACAAGGGAGCATGGGTCTTTTAAAAGAAAAAAAAATGTGTTTTCTGGGGTATTAAGTTTTAGAGTAGCTTTGAGATACCTTGCTTTGGGATGAACTGTAATATTCAGAATTTTAAAAATCCTGAGTACCCTAGTTCAAGCTCCATGAGATAGAGGTCCAGCCTCTGAATCCTGACAGGACCTCTTCTCCGAATGTGCACTAACTGCCTAAGCTGCCATGGTGGCTAATGTGAAATGCACTCAAATACCACACGACAGCCGGATTTATGGGAGACACAGAACAATGACTGTATCATAAGCGAAGCTGACAAGCCCCGCCTCCCCCAACCCGCCCACAATTGCATGAAGGGAACAGGGGCTTTTATATATGATGCAAGCAAAACTGGGAGATAGATAAGAGATGAGGGGAAAAAAAAAAAAAATCAAAACATGAAGAAAATAAACGCCCAACCCCCACGGACTGAATGATCACAGAAGTTAACAGAATGAGGCAGGGAATCCCACAACGATCTGGTGGAAGTGCACTGGGATTACAAACCGCAGTGGTACAAGAGAATTTCAAAAGTAAAATCCACGGATGCATGGCGGCCTCTTGGAGGGCTGCCAAGTGCTGGGACCAGGGGTCTTTGCAGATCTTTGCTGACATTAAAAAACAAAAAAGGCAAAAACGAGCAAATAAACAAACAAAACCCTGGGACAAACACGAAGTCCTGGTTGATTTGCAGCAGTGCCCCCATCAAATAGTCAGGCTCACACTGCCACTTGAGGCCCCTTTCTGAGCTACTGGTTACTTTCAAAGTAGTCTCCTCACCTTGAAGCATCTTCCCAAATTCACCTCCTGGGACTGAAATACGTGTTCCCACTGTTGGCAGACTTCATACAAGGGGAGGACGTATGAGAAAAAGTAGTCCAGTGTTGAAGTTGGGGGATCAAGTATTTTTAAAATTTTAATTTATTTAATGGTTCTACTACAGTCAACATACAATATTATATTCGTTTCAGGTGTACAACGTAGTGATTAGACATTTATGTAACTTATAAAGTGATCACGCAGATAAGTCTAGCGCCAATCTGACACCACACAGTTATTATACTATTACTGACTATATTCCCCAGGCTATACTTTACACAGAGAATCAAGTTTCCGTCCGAGGTTGGGTATCAACTTGCCCTGTGTCAGCCTCCTGCACTCCTGAGCCTTTGCTACTGCGAATCGGAAATTACATGTCCGTATGGGTGTTAGAGCTCAATTTTTCTGGCTTTGAGATTATTCACCCGCTATGGGAATCTAGGCAACATCACCTAACATTTCTGAGCCTGCATTTACATTGGGTAAAACAGGACAAATTAAAATTTTTCTTCTGGGAATCTGAATAGGGTACGTAGGTACCTAGTAGATAGTGGGTGGAGAATCTGCTATGTTCCAGACAGTGTGCTAGGCTCTGGCTTATTTATGATTCCTAGAATTGCTTTTTGGAATGAACTAAGCTACAGGAAAAGCAACCAGGATCATACCAGGCAGGGTGACGATGAGAGATAGATGGAGGTCGCTGGCATGGATCTGTGTTGCTTCTCTAAGGCCTGGTTTTGCTTGTACTCTGCAGGCTCTGCCGCAGAATCAGTCGCCGGCCAGCGATTGGGCAGAGTCCACTGCCCAGTGCTCGGGCCAGCTCTGCTCATGGGCAGCTATTAATTTGCCACCCAGCAGTCCCACCCTTTTCCCTGGAAATGGAGCTGTTTCTTTGGATAACCCTCCTTCCCTTGGCCTCAGTCTGTGTGGCTAGAGGCCTTAACCCTGCCCCCTGGCTCTGAGGTGGGCAGGTAACCAAGGCATAAGGATTGCTTTAAAAGTAGACAAGTAGGCTTGTCTGATCACCCAAACCAGGCTGATCAGAGTCATAAGCCTCCAAAAGTAGGACCTTTCCTCAATCTACTCTGAAAAGCTGTTTCCTTTCCCTTGGGATTGTGACACTGGTGAGAATTATACCTGGAGCTGATCACCTCTTGAGTGCTACAATCTGAGGAGATTTAACCTAAAAGCCAAGCTCACACAGATGCCAGAAGAGCTGAGAGAGAGAAAGAAATACGCGGATTTCTGAAGGTAGTGCCTCAGTATTGGGATCCAGCTCTACCTGGTGCCATAACCCCCAGACTCTTTAGTTACACGTATCAATCCATGATTTTCTTTTAGAGCAACTTGGGTTGGGTTTCTTTCACTTGAAAGAGTCCTTATCAACACATTGTGTGTTCATTACTGGGTATGTAACCGTGTGACTTTATTTTGGTATTCATGAATTTGGGGGTGCAAGATGACCTAGAAAAACCCCTCAGGGATGGCAAAGTTCTCTAAATTCCTATTGCATGCCAACAGACTGATCCAATTCCCCACAAACCCTTTAAATACCTGTGCCATATTATCCCGTTCTTGCGTGGCCCACTCATTAATCTCATCATAGTAATAATGATCAGTTTAACATCTGCCCGTTCTGCTAGATTGTCTGCACAGGATTGGCTCCTATGGTTTGTTCATTAGGACCTAGCACAGTGCTTGGTAGGTGATAAGTGCTTACTAATTATTTGCTGAGTTAATTCTTATAAACAGCATACTCTTATAAACGACAAAGGTGCCTACCCTTTAGCAAGCGCCATCGCAAAGGAAGACATGCCAAAGCGAAGTCCGCATTGGGGCTACAGAGCTACCATCATGGGAGATGGGGAGATTGCCCCACTGGGGAGAGTCCCCTGATCTTTGGCCAAACGAGAGTGCTGGAACAAGGTAACCCAGCTGGCTCGATTCCCCAAGACCACATCTGCTCTTCTAGGCATGCCTGGCTCCCCCCAAGACAGGAGAAACAAGGAATCCTTCCGGACCCACAAGAGCAAACTGAGAGAACTGAGGACAGAGAGTGAGGAGTAAAGGAAGTGCAAATCCTTTCAAGAGAGCCACATACAAGGAAAGCAAATAATGATATGTAGACAGGGCAAATCAAATAAATAGTTAATTAACACTCAGCAACATACTATGTACCAAGCCCTTTCCATAGGTCATTTCGCGGCCCGCACCTGGTTTTGTACAGGGGGCGGGGAAGCGGCTTACACACGCTTACTACACAGCTACCAGGTGGCCGGCCAGCTTCTCAGCTCTACTCTGGCTGGCTCCACAGCTCACATCCATACACTGCCCTCTGCTACTCCCACTTAAATTATTTTTCAGAGGTCACATGGTTTCTTTCCTTTCAGAAATTTTTGTTCATGGCCCCTGGCAACTCTGGTGCGCTTAACGTTGTGTTCTGCGCACAAGAAAAAGGAATTGTTTGGGGAAGGAAGCAACCACCACTAAATCTGAAGATACTGAAAATAACAAATTTACTGCAGAAATACGCATTTTAAAAACAGCCCATACATGTGCTTCAAGACACCAGTTTCAGCAATACAAAGGATGCAGCAAGAAATCGGTGACTCTTGTGATGTTGCAACCACATTAATGGGACCCTGCCTTCCCTTTTTGAATATCAGTGCTCACCCCCCTTTGCCTACGTGGATGATAAGCTGATACTACATAAACATTGTTAAAGCTACAGTTCCATGCTACAGTAATTCACTTAACTTTAACATGATTTATGATTCTGTCAATAGGAAAGGTTGAAAACCTTGCACTGAAGCTTAAATGTGAGCTTCATATTTAAAACAGTGTGTGTGTGTGTGTGTGTGTGTGTGTGTGCCTGAAGGAAGCATTCTGCATAAAGAGGAAAATACAAGTCTAATATTGACTTTTTCTACTGAGAAAAAAGAAAAATAATGAGTTTAAACACGGAATCAACATTATGTTAAACTAAACCAGAAAACAGAGAACTGCTAGAGATTTATCTGATTATATAAGTTATAGTACAAATGATTCCCAGAAGTCTTATCAAAAGAGTTCTAAGAAATCTTGGGCATAACCACTGCCTTCACTGTGTATGCATATATGCGTCTATGATGTATGTGTGTGTGAGAGAGAGAGACAGACAGACAGAGAGAGTGAGACTGATTCCAAGGGACAGCAGCTGCTTTTGTCAGGATGAGTTAAATGTAGGTCCACATGGTTAATCACCCTATTCTCTCTGCCTCTGACCTCTTACCCCGAGGGCATTTTGCCTCGTACAGGGATTAAGGAACCAACTGATTTTACTGCTCTAACCTGTCCTCTTCAGGACAACATGCTAACCCAGTATCACTGCGGAAAAGCTCTCTTTAGAGGTTTGCTGTGGGGATGACAAATTAACCCAGCAGGGTGTCCCACACGTCTATCTCAGTACAAATTATTAGTGTAATAGAGCTTTTAGTTATGCATTTATCTAGTAATTATTGAATGGTACACAAAACCAAGCTGAGCAGCCCTGGCCCTTGATGAGGCTGGCTCAGTGGGTGGCCTTACAGTTAATTTAGGGTAGTTCTCTACTAAGCAGTTCCCTTGCAGACAAATGAGCTGAACAGCCTTCTCCTTTAAATATTTTCCATGTCACAGTGAAACGCTTTACAATACAATAAAGGTACAGTTTTAATTACACGCTTCCTGACTTTTGTTTAGTTGTAGTTTTAAAACATTTGCTGGCATTGTTTTTTTTTTTTTTTTTTTTTTTTATTCCTTTTGGCTGGACAGTAATGGCTGATTATAAGTATCTGGCTAATGAATTTAATAATTTCCTGAACTGGGACTTAACGGGCCCTTGCTGAAAAGCTGCTTTTCCTCTTTACTGTCCAGTTTCTTCAAGTCCCATCGACACAGTTTCCCAGTAGGCCAGGTGCTGGTGCTTGAGCTAAAACCTTCACTGATGTTCACAGAGCCCTGTTACTTCTCTTGTCAATGCTCCACCAAGGTGGTGGTAGTTAGGTCTGTGATACCTGCATTTAAAACCCATGTCTGGTCATTATTTTTGTAGAAAGACAATGTAATGTCTCCTCCAATGACATGCTGCAAAAATAAATGAACACCTTGTGTCTGGCGGCAGGTACTTCAGCACCTTGTTAGCAACAGGTACTTAATTGCTTCTCATTTTCCTGAGATGATTCAATCGCGCTAAACAGGAGAGACACATTGGAATGAGCTCCATGGACAGGAGCACCAGCATGTTCTGTGACTAAGTTACAAAGCTCTCCTAAAAGGCACAGAAGCCTGCAGATAAGACACAAGAAAGTTGGGATAGAAAAATGTATCATACCACGGCAAATATAAAAAAAAGGGGACCAAATCATTTTTTACTCAGCATTTCTCTTAATGCCTATCAAGGTAGAAGTGACTTTAAATTAAAACCAAGCAAACATATACTGAACCCTTGATTCCACACGCTATGCACCTCCCTCAAAGCTGCCAAATACAAGCACTGGAATAACTCGTATTACATTATTATTACACACAGGGGATGAAAAGAACTCCTTGTTATTCCCAAACTTTCTCTTTGCTTACCGTCAAACAAATCCATGCACTTACTCATTTATTCAACAAATGTTTATTGAATGCTTTCCTTCTGCTCAGAGAGAGGCTGAGGGACACAGGAGGAATAAGATGAAGTCCCTACTGTAATGGGCCCTGCCAGCTAATGATTATTGTTGCCCTCCTCTTCTGCCTCTCCTTCCTTGCTCCTCTGTTATTGTCTAGGAATCTACACTCCTCCAACTTTCCCGGTGACCTCAGCTTCCTGGAAGGTGATCTTCATTCTCATAATTCTCCGCAGTTTATTATTCTTGGCCCAGCTGGGAGATATTGTTAGCTACAGAGCTTCAGATGTTTCATCACTAAGAGCAGGGGCTGTGTTTGGGCCAGGAGGATCGTAGACTTAGAGAGGTTTATAGTGCATATAAACTTTTGACTACCTTTCTAAACAAAAATGGGCATGATTCTTCGAAGGTTGCACAATAAATCTTGGGTTTGTATGGCTATCATTTCGGTATATCTTACCCACATTTTCAGACTCAGGACAATCTTCTAAACACACACACATATACGTACATACACACATACATATATCCCATAAGGAAGTAGGGGTTTAGCCTCATGCTCATACTTTGTATGCCTTAATTCCTTAGTACTTACCCATCTTTACTCATCTAAAAGTGTAAGTTGTTTGCCGTAGCTCTGTTTTGCATGCTTCCAATGAGAAGTGCTCTGTTTTGGAATAGGGGTTAAGTCTTCTGCCAGCTTGGACTCACAGTGTCACATGCAAAGTAGTTCTCTATCAGAATGCCCTTGTCCCTGACAGCACTCTCTGCTCTCCCACCACAGCAATGCAACTGCTGGTTTTCTGGGCTTGTCATCCACCAGAAGGTAAGCACTCTGAGGCCAAAATCCAAGCATCTCTGTTTACTCTATTTAGCAAGTAGTAAAGATCTTGTATATTTAAAGTGCTAGACACTTTCAATACACACACTAACGTTTTGTGGGAAACATTAATGGGTCCCCAGACAGTAACAGGAGTCTGCGAGCTAATTTCAATATTTAAAAAACCCAAAATGACCTCAAAAATTGTTTTCTAAAGTGAATTGCACCTAACAGAAACCCTGCATTACAAGTAGCAAGGACTCATAGGGCTAATAAAAAGAGGTCAAGTGATTTGTTTGTTTATGGCTGTTATTTAAAAAGCACAGTGTGTTAAAATGGTTATATTATGCTTTCCCAAAGATCTAAATGGCTATGTCTTATCTTTGACTAATAAAAAATGTTTAAAAAAAACTACTTATTTAAGTAAATGCATTTTATTTCTCCCAGTGGGGTAGAAAAAGGTAGAAACTACTAATGTGGTGGAAAAGGCAATGCACTGGAGACTTGATTTCTAGTCTTGGCTCAGGCCAGCTGAGATTTCTCTTCTATAAGACTAACGTGGAATATTTGCTAAGTGCCAACCATCACACTGGTCTTCTGTTAATCTACTTCTGTTAATCTACAAAACCTAATTTTATACAGAGTGGCAATATGCTCAACAGCAACCACTACCATTTAGATTTTTCAGCCTCCCTTGCAGCTAGAGATGATCACATGGCACAGTTCTGACCATGCTGCATAAAATTCTATATAAGGTGGCTCAGTGAGCTGGAAGGCACTTTTTCTCTTGCTCCTTCCTGTCTTTCTCCTTGGAACATAGGTGCAAGACAGGAGCACAGTGGCTATATTGTGACCATGAGGCCACAGCATAAGGATGAAAACAACCCACTAAAGCATGGATGGTTAGGAGGAAAAACCTCAGTCCTAGATGGCATCATATTGCCACCATAACACAGTCCTAAATCACATACTTGTTTTCATATGAGAATAATATGGCCTGTTTAGTCAGGTTTTCTGTTACCTGCAGCCAAACACATAGGGACTGAGTTAGACTGCAAGATTCTCAGAGCACTATTCTGAAATTCTGTAGTTCTATGATAAAAGTCTATAGTTCTACATGAAGGTCAACAAGGGCTTATTTGCCAATTACTTTCAACCTCTGCAGGCTCCTCCCCATCTCTAAGTCCCTAAAGCACAGAGTTGCTGACTCAGTGCTGAGCTAAGGATCATTCCTCGTCTTATTTTTGAAAAGAGCAAAGACATAGGCAAAAACACAAGTTTTAAGAAGACAAACTTTCAAGAAACTCTTAAAATATCACTGATATTTACTCCAAATAATTCTCAAAAGGAGTTAGATCCTTTAAATCATCAGGCAAACTTAAAAGTTTTTTTTTAAAGGAAAAGGGTAGAACAAAGATTTTTTTTTTCGGTTATCATGAATAAGATAAATTTTTATGAATAAATATTACGTTTGAAATTTTAAGTATTGGTAAAAGAAAGTCTTTGGAAGCCCAGTCTTTCAACTTAAAGTGCACAGTAATTGTAATAATATAAAATGACATACAAATACCTTTGTGTATGTCAAAACTAGTACCTTCCCTACTCCCCAGGATATTCCAAAATACTTTACCTTTTAACCTAGTTTTAACTAAATAGCTTGCAAAGTATCATCCCCATGATACAGATGGCCAAACTGAGGCCACAAGGTTAAGTGATTTATTGAAGCCACAAACACACACACAGAAAAATCCAATATCAGAGAAGAGATTCAATTTAAGAAACCATACATCTCTACCGTCACAACAATGAGTAGAGAAAAATGATTAGAACAGCAAAAGATAAGAAAAGGCATAGCTTTTTCATAGCATATCCAAGTTTTACTTATATAATCTTGCAAAAGTTTTCTTTGCATGAAAGGCCATAGTTCTTCCTCATCTTGGACGTTCCTTACAAAAAAGTTCCCCGTCATAAACTATTAGACATTTATCACCCTTATTTTGGAGCAATGAGAACCTATCAGTTTCAGGGGAGGGCTAAATGGCTTTTGTGTACAGTTATGTGCCACTTTATTAGTATTTATTCAATGAATATGTGTACATAAAACCCTCTCCACAAACGCAATAAAGATACCTGAAAGTGTACGTTAGATAGCCTTCCCTTCAGAGTTTTCATTCGAGGAGAGCAATGAGACGTATATTAACTAACAAAGCAAGACAACATCAGTGGAAGGAATGTCAGATGTAAAAGCTACAGGGAGGGGTGTCAGGATGTGAGATGATGGCAGCTGGGTGGAGCTGCTGAGGTTTCACGCAGAGGTGGCACTTGAGCTGGCTTTGGGATGGCTGAGATGTTGACAGGCAAAGGCAATAGGGACAGCATGAGACTTTTTTCAAGCCTGAATGAAAAGGAGTGATTACATTTGTTTATATGACTTCAGCACATACCCTATTTCCAGGAACAGTGTGAATGACTACAAATATATGATTTCATCTACTCAGACAATGGAATTCTTTTGAAGTGGAGTCGGTAATCTCCAATTTGTAGATGAGCAACCCGTGACTGAGACAGGCAAGGTGGCGGGTTCACACAGTTAGTAAAAGTGGTTGATAAAAGACAAACTGATAAACCTTTACAGGATAAAAGAGACAGGATTCAAACAAGGGTCAAGGTCCTGTTTTCCTGCTTCTGCTTTGCAACCTTCAAAGAGAGGTTTCTTTTGTAAAAGGTGGCCATCAAATTTCCAAATACAGTTTAGGTTTGCAGTGAAAAATAGGGCCACTGTTTCGTTCTGTTTTTTTCCAGTGAGGTGACCTTGCTTTGCTGTATTAAAATATCATTGAGCCCTGGCTGGTGGCACAGTGGCTAAGGCGCTGGCCTGTGAACCCAAAGGTTGCTGGTTCACTTCCCAGCCAGGGCACATAACCAGGTTGCAAGTCAGGTCTCCAGTCAGCTCTGTAGCTGGAGGCAAGTGAAAGGCAACCATACATTGATGTCTTTCTCCCTCTCTGCCTCTCTCCCTTCTTCTCTCTCTCTAGAAATAATAAATAAAAAATCTTAAAAACAAACAAACAAACAAACATCATTGAGATATGTCACACAGTTGTTGCTTACAAATTGGTGTTTATCTAGTCAAGGTAATCCTATGATGAACTTTAAGAAATTTTAATTTCTTAATTTTAAGGATGGCAGCAGAGGTCTTGCAACCCATGTGCTGTCCAAAGGTGAATATACCATGTGACTCTGAGCAAAAGTGCAGAAAACAGCACCCCTCACCCCCCAGCCCATTGCCCCAGGAACCTGATAAGGATGTACCTTTCTCTTCTCCCAGGCCCTTTGGAAGTCTCATGGTCTGTCTGGGTTTTCTAGTGATTTAAGATTGTATGGCTGAATTCTCCTTGATGTACTTGTGACATTTATTCCACACGGATTTCCTTGGTCAGGCTCCCCCTCCTTAAATCTGGCCTCCTCTTCTTAGAACATCAACTCTTACTCCCCAGTGTGATGTTCTCTCTTATCCTAAGCACGAGCTTTTCAACTGGTTCAGAGAACAATTAAAGAGAATTGAGTATCTTTTGCTAACATTCCTTAAGTAACAAAAGGGTAAATACCAACCGTTTAAAAGTATCTTAGCCCAAGAATGTCTTACGTTAGCCTAGGTCAACTCTAGATTCTTCCCACAAAGATGCCACTGAAGAGTTTCATCTCAACTACTCCAGTTCCCTCCTCAGACTATGAAGGGGGTCAGGGTGTAATAAGAATGGGTACCTGAGTAGATTTTCCACAAAGGAGAACCGAGGATGCTGGGAACCATCTTGAATTCTGGTGAAAACAAAGAATCTTTGGTATTCCATAATTCTTAAACTAGGCATCTTTCTCTTTTCCTCAAAAATGATTTCGTGAATGTGATAGGAGGCCAAAGCTCCTAGGCTCTATAGGTTAAGGAGGCCTACTCTGGTTCAACACAGTGTGGATCCTTTTAGCAAATGTGCTTGATTATCTAGCATCCCAATCAGGGCACCCAGGGGTAAATGCTAGAATCATTATAATAAATTCCAGAACTATGGTTTTAAGGCAGGACTCATAGAGAACACTTAATATTTATTAAATAAATGGCAATATAGACCCACATTGCTTCTTAAGGAGTCTCTACAAATATTATATTTCATGGCAGCTTCTGCATGAAAACATGAAGTTGGGAGGAAAAGTCTATTTAGCAGTAGTATTGTCCCCATTTCATTGGGGAAGCTATTTTAAAAGTCCAGAAGGTCAGCGAAACGCAAAGAGGCAGCACACCCTGCTGTCCTCACTGCTAGAACATTGTTCTTCCCAATTCTTTCTACCTACTACGCCATGAATCTTTCCTTTTGCTCAGAATGCCCTCTATTCCCATATTAAGCTTTGGGTTTTAACTTCAAGTTATCTACACTTTGAAGTCTCTTTATTTGCTACAGAGTGATAGGTAACAGTACATTCCATATCATTTTCTAACTCCGTATTTTCTGTTCCTCTCCCGAACTGAACTGTCTGCCCTATGAGGACAGGAACCACTGAATTCCAGTGACAGGCACTCAGGAAATCCATGTTTAATGAATGAATGAACCTCCAGAGTCCCCTCCTCTGAGCTGTGGCAGAAATTTCTGCTTTTTACATTCTAAATTAACATGTAGAATATGTTAATCTGACAATAAAGAGATGAGAAACATCACATGCCTTATCTCCCTGACTCTAAAAATCATCTTTCTGACTAAAAGGGCTTCATATCTTTTACTTTCCATCTTACTTTACATGCTTAATGAATATTGATTATGAGGATAATATTGTAATACTAACCCATTTAATGAGACTCATTCTGCATTTTGGGATTTATAATACAATCCAGATGCAGGGTTTTAGAATTAGAAAAAATATACACACATACACATGTATATTTCTTCTGTGATTATATCACAGATGACAAGTGAACTAGTAAGTTGAGAAAGTTCTGTCAATGATCACAAGATGTTTAAAGATGGAGTAAGTTTTCATAATTGCGGATATAAAAATTGCTTCATACAATAGTCAGAATACTTATTTCCTTCAATGTTATTTCTGCATCAGGGCATGAAGCAGTCCTGTTGACTGCTATCTTTCCCTGATATGCACACAGAGTATTTGAAAAGGGATTCAGATTTGTGGGGCTAACAGTGAGATTAATGCAAGAAATATCAGTTTTCCCAGGCGTATGTCAAAGTAGATGAGAGACCATAACTTTATAGGACATTTTATGATACCAGCTGCTAGATCACAGACCTACCTAAACGAAAAGCTGATGGAGAAAAGCAAACATGGTTACAATTATTCATACTCCTACTGTGGGAGTTTCATAAACAAACTAATAAATATTTTCATCTTGCAATGAGATCAAGTTAAGTGACTTGCTGACATTCTCTTGAGGTTTAAAGCTTGTCTTTAATGTGAAATACAAATCATATTTCTTGTGGACACATTTTAATAATAAACTTAAAAGCACACAAGGCAAAAAATAATGAAAACATTGCAATGAAAACCAGACAAACTATTTACCACTTCAAAAGGAGTGAATGAAGACTGAACATCAATAGTCAACACCGTGATGCAAACAACCTCAATGCAAAGTGCCACACACTGAAATCTGGTTTCAAGTAAAGGGAATCATCAGGGATGAGAAAATGAAAAAAGCTATTACAGTTGACCCTTGAACAATATGGGGGTTAGGGGCACCAACCCCTCACACAGTTGAAAATCTGCATATATCTTCAGTTGGCTCTCCATGTATGCCCACTCCCAACCACTGATTGAAAACACAGTTGACCTCTGACAACTTGGGCTGGAACTGTGTGGGTATGCTGCTTCTGTGCAGATATTTTTAATCCTCACTGGAGGATATGTTTATTGATTTAAGAGAGGATGGAGAGAGAGGGCAGTAAGAGAGAGAAGGGCAGGAGGGGAGAGAGGAAGGGAGAGAAATACCAACGTGAGAGAAAAACATCAGTTGGTTGCCTCCTATAAATGCCCCAATTGGGAATCGAACCTACAACCGTTTCGTTTACAGAATGACACTCCAACCAACTGAGCAATCCAACCAGAACTTATATGCACATTTAAAAAATTCTGCATTGTTCAAAGGTCAACTGTACTTGCTCACCTAAACACACACGCACACACACACACCACATTCTTGTATAATCTGTAGAACAAATTTTGCTCCAATTCAAATGATCTCCCACCATTCTCCAACACTGCACTGGTAAAGAAAGAGGTTTGGTCAATTCTATTAACCAGTGTAGTCCCCAAAATTTAATTAAAAAAAGGATCAAGGGATTGATGCCAAATCTCCTTGGTCCTTAACATCCCAGAGCTGTCCCCAACGTAAGACAACGTAAGAGACTGGAACACTCACTGCCTTCAGGAGCATTCTGGGGGAGTCCTCAGTATCTCTCAATGTGCTACTCTGGCCCCAAAGCCATGATCACAGCACAACCAAAGGTGCCTGTGGAGAGGCTCACCTCTGGGTCCCGTAATGACAGGCCGGTGATGCTGTGTGAATGCTGTTCCCAGGGAGGAGGTCTGTGACGGGGAGGGGCTGCTGAAACCAGACTTCTCCGACTTCTTCAGTGTTGTTGGAGACGGCATTCCTGGCGAGAAGGATGGATTGGTAAGCACACTGCAATTCAGGGAATAATAATAGCTAGTGCAACCTCAGAGATAAAGCTGAAAGAATTCAAAAAGGAAATCCAGCAGTAAATAAAAAGTCTGTTTTGACTTGCTTTGCATTTGTCACAGGAACAAACAGGAGACAAAATGGGTTCCTATTAAGTCTAATGGTTTCAGCTTGCACTAAATCACCGTCCGTTTTGGCACTATTACTCCTCTCCCATGACAGCATGCCACCTTCCCAGTGCTTCCTGAAAGTGGTCCGTTGCCTGTGTCCTCTGAGACCCTTCACAAAGGAAGCTACCAGGCAGAAGAAGACCTCTTTGTCATCATTCCATCTTCTCAGTTCTTCAGCACCAAAGGCACTTTCAATTATCTTAAATAATTTAGTTTTTAATTTAGCTCTTTTTAACATTAGAAAAACCCTTCAACAATGGCAACACAGTTTCTCATCCAATAAATTATTCATAACAGAAACAAACAAACAAACAAAGTAAAACACGGCTTAACTGCCCAACAATGGGCATTTGGTAGAACCACTGCAAATAATACTGTAAAAGACTAGCGACACGGGAAGGTATTTGTTTAACAACATAGAATAAGGACATGGGAAGTATTTACAAAATAGGGCGTTACAGTATGATGCCACTGAAGAGTACAGTTCTGTGCACAGAGGAAGGACATTGGCATAAACTCAGCAGTAGTTCTCTCAGTGTGTTGAGTTTGGGTGATTTTCATTGCTGCTTTTTGCTTACTTGTCTTTTCCACGATAAACGTATATTATTTTTATGTTAAGAAAATACAATAAAAGCTTGTTTTTAAAAATGGTATTTTTACTATCATCTCTAAGGTTTGCGTAGCATTTCCAGCATAGGGAAAGATTTGGGAAGAAAATAATGAGAAAATAGCCCCTCATAATTACTGTGTGTGTAATGTTCTCACCAACCACACTGATATACACCGGTGGAGGCATCTATCAGTTTGGTAGGGCGCCACTTAAAACAATAAAAATTTGTATACAAAAATAAAGAAAATGATTCCTATCCTCCATAGCACAGGACCAACTGGGGCCCTCTTAAGTCTGCAGCACAAAATCGGTCTGCCTTCTTGTCAAAAGAACCCAATCTCCTTTTGCTTATATATGTCTACATGTGTTGTGTTCTATGTGCCTATGGCCAGAGAATTATTTGGGCGAACTGTAAAAATTAATAATAAAATAATAATGCTATTAACATGTAATTCTTACTGAATAGTTGTTAACTGCCGTGCACTGTGCCAACCATGTTATAAGTATAGATCTGCTCTGAAATTTAGTCCTGCCTATGTCTAAACGTGTCCTTGATCTAGCCGATCATAGGTTTCCTTAATGGGATTCTACAGCCCAAGCTTCTAGTGTGACTGCAGATTCTATAAGGATGAGACCACGTCTGCTTTGCCCCGCTCTATTTCCGGAATCTAACAAAGGGCCTGGAACACAGCATGTGGCCTGAAAAGATATTCAAACTACTTGTATAGGTCTCAACCTTATTTGTGGCTTTACTAATAAATAAGCTTGTAAATAGCAAAACTTGGGGTTTCACTCCCGGGGAACGAAAACGGATCACTGGTAGGCACATTTGCCCAGTTAGACATAAAGGCAGTATGAAGTTGCGTGTGATTTCCACTAACTTGACAAATCTAAATCAGATCCATTTTAGATCAATATCTCTGTGATTTCAATTAAAAACAAAGTCACTAGGTGACTTTAGCTGTATTTCTTTGCTTATTGAATCAATAACCAAAGTCACACCATACCAAGGTCCTAATATCATTAGGACCAATTGAGGTTTTGGATTAACATTTTTCAAGTAAACTAACTTAAGGTCTAATCACATAATTACATGAGAGAGGAGATTTCAAATTAAAAAAATTAAAGGAAAGAAATAAAGAGCTACCAATACTTAAACAAATCTCCCAATTCATTTAAACGTCTTCTGTGCAAACAAATTTTTAGGCTGCCAGCCAGTCCCCTGATTTAAACTCAGTCAAATGCCTCAATTACGTGTTATGAAACAGAAATAGAATAGAAAATGAAAATGTCAAAAATTTTAAGATGGCATAATTTTTTTCAGACTATGAAATCACTGATAAATGCAACATCTAAACTAACTCTATTAAAGAAAGCAAATAGTTGGACTCCAGAAAAAGTTACCATTTCTTTGAAAACCTGTTCCAACCCATATTATTCTAAATACTGCAAACATATTGACACAACTTAAATCTACTATTTACCCTTCTAAAAGGTAATGTAAGCCCTGTCTGGTAGCACAGTGGATAAGGCACTGGCTTGTGAACCCAAAGGCCGCTGGTTTGATTCCCAGCCAGGGCATATAACCAGGTTGCAAGCCAGATCTCCAGCCAGGTCGGTAGCTGGAGTCAGGTGAAAGGCAACCATACACTGATGTCTCTCTCCCTCTTTCCCTTCCCCTCTCTCTAAAAATAATAAAATCTTTTTTTAAAAAAAGTGATGTATACATAAAAGTTAGGCAGTACAAAAGCATCAAGAACAATCAAGTGGGTAAACGATCCAACAACAGCAAAATTCAAATCCTCTGAGAAAGGGGGAAGAAATACTGTGTATGCAAGAAGAACAAACCAAACTATGTATAATTTTCTAAATTTATCTCAGTCAAGTAATATGAACCCTATGCTGTCATGAATATCAGAATCACTCTGTGTTTTCTATTTTTAAAGATCCATATTGAGTATACTTCCTTACTATATATTTTAATATTTTCTCCATATGCATAATGTATGTTTTGGTTAATTTGCTTTGTATACTAAATTGATCAGAAGAAATCTCAAAATGTTGGTCAACTGCTTTGTATTAATAAATGAGAGAACATTAATCTTAAATTTTGGTTTTGAAATCAAAATTGGTTTCTGTACATTACTTTAAAAATAAATCCCCTGTTAAAATGTCTACTACTAATTAGCTAGTCACAGCTGTTAGACACAATTACTGTACAGATTTAATGACTGTCTTTCTCTTAATGAATCAAAATCTTCACTTCAATGCAACTTTTAAGAAATATATTTTAAAACGTTAGATAAATTAATGGTGCCCCTTTTCTGGGACAGACGAAATATTACTTCAAAGTTCTTTTCAATATGTAAAAGTGATGACTTTTATAGAATGAGAATCAGAAATTTAGCCTACTGTTTTGTTCATGGGACATTTCTTCCTACTGATTGTTATACAAATCCCAATGGTGGTAGATAGAAGCGCTCTGGCTTGTCATTGCTTTTCTAACCATCAGCCATTCTGAATTTTTCTCCACTTTGCCATTTTTCTAAACTACCTGAGTCATTTCAACTAGTGCTCAGTGGACAAAGGCAAACATAGATGAAATTCAAGCCATTCATTGAATCTGATCTCTGGAAGCAATTGTGAGCAAGAAGCCCCACCAAAAGATCTTGAAAATACAGGTCAAATATAGTATTCACCAAGATCCTGTTAGATTCCATCATTAGTGTTTGTAGGAATCAGAATTCTAGGATGGCCCCAAGGTTCTTGGCCCCTGGGGTACATACTTGGCATATAACCTCCTACTTGTGAATGTGGATGGGACCTATGAGGATGATGGATGCCATTCTTGTAATTAGGTGGTTATAGGGCAAAGGTGCAGGAACTTTTGCAGATGTCATTAAGGTCCCTAATCAGATTACTTTTAGTTAAGTAAAAATAGTTATCATCCTGGTGGGCCTGACCTAATCAGGTGAAGCCTTTAAAAGTGAGATTAGAAGTCAGAGAGATTTTCTTTCTGGCTTTGAAGAAGTAAGCTACCACGTGGTAAAAGGGTCTGTGGGAGAGCCACATGGCAAGAAACTGCAGGAACTCTAGGGACTAAGTAGTACTCCAAGCTGATGTCCAGCTTTAAAAAGGCTGGGACCTTAGTCTTAAAGCTGTGAGGAACTGAGCTCTGCCGTCAGGACAGTTTGCAACAGGAACTTGAGCTCCAGAAAGGAATGTAGCCTGGATAGAATTTTGATCGCATCCTTGTGAGACAGACCCTGGAAAGAGCAACCAGCTGTGTTATACCCAGACTCTTAACCCATGGGAGCTGTGAGATAATATTTGCACATTGATTTAAGCTAAGTTTGTGGTAAGCAGCAATAGCAAACTAACATGACATTCAAATGTAAAACTATTGTCAGTGCTAGGAATGTGTGCATTAAGAATGTGCACTAATTGCTGTCTAGAATTCTGTAGGTTTCCATTTTTTTAGCAAATCCATCTTAGGTTGTGAGGTTTCCACTAGCCTACAACCACCCAGAAAAAATGATGACAGTTTCTAGAGAAAAGGCTAATAAGGTTACTTCCAATGGCATAAACATTTTTGAAACTTCCTATCTTCCCCTGATTTTTTCAAGAAACATCAATAACAAAATTAGATAAAATAATATGAAAAACTCAAATATAATTCCTGGGGTCTCCTATAATAAATCAAGGTTTGTTTTTGGTTAACTTTTTGCTGCACCCCGACCTGATGTTAAAGGAAGGAAAAAGACAATACGGGGGGGGAAAGACAATTAATTTTAACTCCCCCTTTCTATCCCAAATTATGAGATTTACTAAACATTAATTTTAACCAAGAAGTTTAACAATTGTGAAGCAAACCCTACAGGAATAACTAGGTAGTACAATGCTGGTTTGTCTTTTAATTGAGAAAATTGTAATAAGTCAGTAAGGCAGTGTTAGTGCTCAGTTTGTTAGAGAACTTATTCAAAACCACACTGTCCTATGAAAACTATCCCTGGTAAACGCAGCATAGGGCAGCAGGCCCTTATCTGGCCTGTTGTAGGAGTTTGGATGATGTAATTCAAGTTGTCAGAGAAGACTTAACTGGTATATGTTTCCTTCTTCAAAGCAAAAAAAAAAAAAAAAAAAAGTTTAGTTTTAATAATGTCCATTTATAGTCACAATCTGGGAAAAACTTTGGAAACAAGCAAACTCTGCACTTTGGTTTTAAAAATCTGATATATAAGCAGATTAGAGAGGACCATAAAATGCTGTGAGTTGGGTTGTTCCTGTTTGACTTTACATGTTCTCCTGTCCGTTCTCATTGTCTAATTCCCAGGGATCTAACTTTATGTTCCAGGGATCTGCTTTACCCCAGGAACTATTATAGGAAACCTACAGGCTGTTGGACATTTTCACCCATTCAGTAGCCTCATGAAATTCGGGAGTCAGCTAAAGAGATAAGTGTCACATCTCTGCACAATGATCATTTCCAAAAAACAGGCTGAAAATAAGGAAAGCTACAATTTACGGAGTACCTACTATGTGCCATGTACAGCAGTCCCCTCTGACCCACAGTTTTGTTTTCCACAGTTCCAACGACCTGCAGTCAACGGTGGTGTGTGAAAATATTAAATGGAATTTGTAGAAATAAACAATCCACAAGCTTTCGCTTGAGTGTTATTCTGAGTAACACGATGAAATTTGATGAAATTTCGTGCCTTCCTGCTCCATCCCACTTGGGATGTGAGTCATCCCTTGGGCCAGTTTATCCACACTGTGTACGCTACCCACCCTGTTAGTCACTTAGTAGCCATCTGGGTTAGCAGGTTGGCTGTTGCAATATTTCAGTGCTTGTGTTCCAGTAACTCTCCTTTTACTTAAAAATGGCCTCCAAGGGCAGAGTAGTGATGCTGGCAGTTCAGACAGGCCAAAGAGCAGTCAAAAAGTGCCTCCTTTAAGTGAAAAGGTGGGTTCAGTACAATAAGGCGTTATGAGAGAACGCTCATATAACTTTTAATACAATGTATTATTATAATCGTTCTCTTTTTTATTATTACTGTTAATCTCTTACTGTGCCTCATTTTTATCACAGGTATGTATATGTAGGAAAACAGGATATATAGGGTGTGGTACTAGCTATGGTTTCAGGCAGCCACTGGGGGTCTTGGAACTTGACCCCTGTGGATAAAGAGAGCCTACTCTACTTACACCTTTATTTCAGACATGTATTATTATCCTGCCTACCTATAATGTAATGTTTTAGACACTCGATATCAAGATACGTTAAGCAGCTTGCTCAAGATCATTCCGCTATTAAGTGATAGTTTAGGCCTAGGCCTCTGGGCTCTAGAGCACATACATTTTGTAAAACCCCGCGCTCCCTCATGGAGGCCCCCTTGTTGCATATGATAAAGCGTCCTAGTTCAGTCAATTATGTGTATTTATAGTTAAGGTTTGTGATTTGGTTACCCAAAGAAAACAATTCAAAGAAAGGGTATATCAGCTGTAAAAAGGATATGCAAAAAGAAAAACTCTTAAGTATACCAAGCATCATCCTGCACGTATCAAAGGCTTTCCTTGGACTTAGTAGGGATTAGTTAAGATTTTATTAAATATACTGAATGTATCATCAGTAATTCTAACACAGACTCTCCAGTATGTAAGTATCACAGACATAGAGGATAGTGACCCAGGCAGGATAAATTGTAAAACAGCAAATACATATAGTTAATATTTACAGTAGGCCTTTTGCCTATTCAACAAGTTGCTTTCTCTATAAAGCCTCCTGAAAACATAAGCAGGAAGGATCTAAATTCTTCTTTTAAGGGTCAATGACAGCTCCCAATTCTAGGGTAAATTGCAATGCAGCCATATCTCAGTTAACCAGAGGTGAAGTCTAACATACTATTACAACATTTACAACTCAGTATGTCTTGACATCAACGGAAGTCTCTGAGCTCCTAAAGTTACTGTCAAAATAGGCAACTAAACCAAAGCATTAACTCATGAGAAAGGGTAGTTTTACAGACACTAAGAAGAGGATTTCAAGGTTTCAAGTTGAATGCCACTGGGAGGTCAAGTCTGGGAACATACCCCTCTGGGCGAGTGAGGAACGTGGAAGATAGGTTAGAATGGTTTACAAAATCAATGGGAGGTGAAGAAGCAGGAAAAATGGAAGCAGTTAACTCTTTCATAACATCAGTCTGTTGAGGGAGGCAGGAAAATAAGGTAGTAGCTATAGAGAGATGGAGGGAGACAGGGCAGAAGCCAGGATTTGAACCCAGTGAGCCAAAGCTCTTCCTCCTCTGGGTGCAGCACAGCCTATTGCTGAAAAAAGGTCTGATTCTTTACCTTACTGATACAAACCACCCTTGAGCTGGCATCAAATAGAGCTGAATAATGCTACTGAACTCATTTTCTTTATTCTAAATGGCATGATGCTATTGTGACTGTTCTCTTTACATTCAGGCATCTGGGTTCCACTCTCCCTCCTGGTCTGAGTCTAGGGAATGGTTGCCCTCCTGCCACACTACTGGGGAAGCAGCCATTTCAGTGCCATTTCTCAAGCACAGGATGAAAGATGAGTACCAGCATCACATTTTCCCAGTCATCTACCTTTAGTAAGTTGATGCTCGGATGCATCTCTTTCAGATGCAAAACCATGCAGCTGTCCCACAGGTTAGAACAGGACCATCCTAGGACCATATCAGCTGCACCTTGTGATGAGATCAGCTCCAACTGTGGATGCTGAATAAAGGTGGTGATTGGACAGACTAAGCCCACAGTTGAAGGGCTGTTTTGTCCCTGTGGGTATAGACTCACGTGACACAGCAAGGTAGGTCAAGATACCGCACTGTACTTAGATTTGTGTCCTAATGATGAAATACTTTAGGGTTCACGCCGCTGTAACTTATTATGATGAACACACTCTCCAATAAAAAAGGTAAAACACGCAGACTATTTTTGACTTTTAACCTTTCCAATGAATGAAAATGTTTTAAGATCATTTTTTACGATGGAGAGAATAAAATGAAAGCTAATGTAGCTTCTGAGGTTTATCTTTTTTACACTATAGGCAACCACTTAGAATGAGCTAAAAGGACCCCCCAAAGAATTACCGCATCATAAAGAAGTTCAGTAATTTAAAAGGTTTGGATACAAGTGATTTCTTCAATTTTTAAAAATGGGAGAGTGAAGTGAAAATGATATGGATTATTCAGGAGAGAAGAAATGATGAATTTTCTAATGTATTCCAAATGTTCATTTGTGAGTGAAAATTTACAACCAGCAAGAGCAGAGAATAGACATAAGAAAAATGTCATAGAAAAATCTGGTTCCTGGACCAACAATAAAGTCTCTCATTTTTTTTTAAGGGTATTTCCTTTCTTTTCAGGATAAATACAGGCACCCCAGTGTCAGGACTAAATTTTAAAAATTGCACTTCATGCTCCACATACTTACAAGCTGGCGATTACCCACCCAACCCATCTTTCCCTGAGCTACCCTATGCTCCCTTGTGTTCAGAGAAGGATTGGTTCTGGCTCAACATAGCAGTCACACCCATTCACAGAGGACTGAAAAGAAAGACAAAGTTGCTGAGAAAACCAAGGTACTTCCTTTGCATGAAAAATAAATATAGTATAATAAAGAATAAATGTTTTATTCATTCTGCTTAGATATCTGGCTGAAAAGTAAAAAACTCAATCATACATACGTGTAGTTTATATATGCCCTGTCCAATATGGTAAGCTACTAGCCACATGTGGCTACTTAAATTAATTAAAATTAAATGAATTGAAAACTTCAGTTGCTCGGCACAGCCATATTTCAGTGTTCCATAGCCACATTTGGCTAATTGGTACAGCATTGGACAGTGAAGCTAGAGAATGTTAGCATCATTGCAGTAAATTCTATTGAACAGCTCTGGTCTATACACCACTAAACCAGGGTTGGGGCACAAGTAGGAGTACAGTTGTTTGCATGAAAATAATACAATCATTAATAAGTAACAATATAAGAGTAAACTGTTTTATGACTGTACACCTACTTTTGCCCCACGCTGTAATTTTTTTTTTTTTTTTTTCTTTTTAGTTCTGCTTTGGAACAGTTGGTAAATCTTACTTTCATATTTTTCCCAGCATTTTTGGCCCATTGGTGAGCTACTAAAGCAAAACATATGCACCATATAAATACAGAATTGTATGAAAAGGAAAGAAAAAACAGCAGTCCTTTCTTCCCCATCTCCAACAAGTTTGGGGTAACCCAGGGCTCAAGCTTGGTCAATATCCTTATAGAAACTTTTCTTCAGCTACGATACTCATTTCAATGATGAGAAGTTAAGTGCTTATTAAATTATGTTCACTTCTGCCAGTTACAACATGATTGAATGCTTGGAGTGTAAGGGCCCTCCTGGTAAAATTTAATTTTATAGATGCATAGTCTCTGTGGTGCCCTGTTTGGGATATGCCTGCAGTGGGAATCTATTAATCCCAATGTTCCTTGGATATACACAGAGCATCTAGCGCTTTACTTAAAAGTAAAATTTGAACCTGATTGAAACATTTCATAGGGGAAAAAAGAAATATAATTTTAGGCCTCTTCAAATTGCTTGAACTGTGAAATCGAGCAGTGAACACCAGAAAAGGTTCTGTCAGCTAGAATCTAAGCTTAGTGTAGTCAGCATTTTCTTGCTGAACCTTATTACGGCAAAGCATTTGATTTTTCATCTCTGTGCTCTGTTCATCCCCACAAATAAACGACTTTGACCTCCACCTGTTACTTAGTGAAATCTGCCTGCCATCCTTCAATAACCCTATTCTTTGCCTTCAAAAGCCTTTGAGTCACTGGGAAAGTGGGAAGATAGAGTTGTGCAATGAACTGAGCGGATATCACTTTAGAACTTTGCAGTAGTTCAGAGCCGCTGCTAGAAGCTACATGATGAAAGGACACAGGTTTTTCTTTTTAAAGGCAATGCCTGTGCGTGCTGGAAGGGGGCAACCCGTTTCATGGTTTCACATGAAATATTCCACAGAAAGGGGTTGTGACTTCAGCTATTATTTAATGCAGAAAACCTCTGGCTCTCTCCTTATGAGAAAACCTTTCTTTAAAGTAGTCAGTCATAACATCATTTCAGAAAAATGAACCAACAGGTCCTTGCAATGTGTACAAATACTTCAAGAAGTTCACAATTCTGATATTTCGCAAAAAAAAAAAAAGAAAGAAAGGAAAAAAAAAGAACAATTAACGCAGCTTTTTTGGGAGGTGGGGGTGGATGCAAAAGGACCACACTATTACTGAATGCTACTAAAACAAAAAGTAAATAAATAAAAATTGAAATAACTGTATAGAACTATGAGTCATTTTCCAAAACACAATACTGATGAAATACATTTCGTTTTGTATTTTTATTTTTACCAATGACATATTGGAAAAAATTTCTGGGTAAAGCTGCACCTTCCTGAATAATGCTACACTGAACAGAAGAGACAGTATCTAATCGTGCTGAATACTTATCTGTGTGGGATTAGCAGGATGTCCCTGCTCATTGTCACTCTTTGTGACAACGTAATGATAGATCCACTTCCGTATGGGTGCAATTACGAAACCTCATACTATTTTCTAAAGTGTCTCCCTATCGTGAATAAATTATATTAAAAATTACTTATCTGACACTAAGGGTAAATGCGTAGCAAAGTTTCCCTATCAATTAGGTAAGTGAGTTCCATTCAGTCACAGCCTTTGTGGAGGGCCTTACTCAAGTTTGGTGAAACTTGATCACCACAATGCTTTTATGTTAGAGTGAATGATTCAACCCGCTTTTCTCCATGTCTTCTTTGTACAAATGCTAAAGTTTGGTTTTCACTTAAACTAAAAACTGCTCATGGCCGACATTTTCTCTGGAGTCATGATTTAGCACTTCTCCTTCATATTCACACCTTTTTTTGGAACCCAACACAAGGATCCAATTTTATACAGACAACACCCCACAGGCCAATCAGAATTGGTTGCTAGCAATATACCATCTTTTGCAGCTTTTTCTACTCATATAATTAACTTTACCCAGAACCTATTAGGAAAATGTCTTTATACAAGATTAAAAAAAAAAAATGCAAACCACTTTGGGCTCTACATGATAGCTTGCCAATCCAAAGGACTATTTTCATATGTGTCTAAAGAGACAAAACAAGGTTCCTCTTTCTTTTCCCCTTCCACTTGCTAACCCCAAAATGACAACTGTCACCAACCCTGTCCTTAAATGTGAAAAACAACCAAATATGAGTATTTCATGTAAGCTAATAAACTCTCATAAAGCAAAGTTTATTTCTGTGGCTTTAGTCAACTTTAAGACAATTATTAAGCAGTCCAAATAGTAGATAATGATATTTATAATAAATTATATATCTCTGCAGAAGCCTCGAGTGTGGGGCAAGGACATAAATCTATGGCACCCAAAATAATGATTATGTGTTATAAAGAATTTTTATAAACTAAAGGCATGTTAAGACATTAATGCTGATGGACAAACATAAAAATATCAAGCATATCAAAAAAGGAACATTTTTGGGTCTTTTGACAATAAGATTGCTTTTCTGAAGGAAAAAAATCACCCACTGCAAAAAAAGAACTTTTGAAATTAGAAGCAGGTGTCACCATTATAAAGTGATAAATATCAAAAAATAACTGGGCTGAAAAGTGTTCTTACTTTCCATACTACTTTTAATCCTTACACATGCATTTTGACATATGAACATGAGGTCTTGCTTCTCTCAGTCCCTAAGGACAGTTAAAACATGAGCAATGTTGCATAGCCATTTTGATAAACCCTCTCTTCAGTCAGCTCATGAAATGGCTGAAAGGCAGATGGCAAATTCTGATGGGCATTAAATTGTAAGTAATACCAACATCCCAGAATTTATGCATTTTGGAAGTGAAATATAGTGAAGTGATTTCTGGGTTGGGACAGCTAACACGGCAGAATAACCTGGTACTACAGAGAACACTTCAGATTAGAAATGGGTATTGGGTTGCCATTTCTTGAATTTCTAATGACTTGAGTGCATTTCCAATGACGCACATGAAAATTTTAACTATCATTACATACAAAGTGAAAAAATACCTAGAGATTAGAATATTTCTTTAAAATGAGGGACAATAAGATATCTGGCCCACATTAGAATCTGGGAGAGCAAGCATATTATCTGAATGAATACCAAATATTCACAGCTGTATTGAAATCAGTTCTTGGTAGGATCTTGGCATTAGACCACAAGCCTAGCCCCTCACTCTAACAGACTAGAGAACCAGGAACCAAAGTAACTTAGTATTCATTTACTTAATATTTTTTTATTTTTATATTTTTAAAGATTTTATTTATTATTTTTAGAGAGGAGGAAAGGGAGGGAGGCAGAGAAGGAGAGAAACATCAATGTATGGTTGCCGTTCACCTGCCTCCGGCTGGGTAGCTGGTATGAGACCTGGCTTGCAACCTGGTTATGTGCCCTGGCTGGGAATTAAACCAGCGACCTTTGGGTTCACAGGGCGGCACCTTTCCATTGAGCCACCAGCCAGGACTAATTTTCATCAAGTTAAGAGATGCTCTGAAAGGTAAACACAGCATCCCTCTTCACACAACCAAATCAAAATTAGATTTAAAATATAGAACAATCATCACTCAGAAACATCAGAAATCAAGTTGAATAGAAGTCTGATAACTAGGGAATTAAAGAAACCACGTCCATCAAGACTGGTAGGAGGGATGGAGACATGAGGAGCAGCCTGGTATCAATCCATGTGTGGTGGATGAAAATTCAGGAGGGATATCTTGGAAGTGAGAAGTCTCAGCCCCACACCAGCCCCCTCAGACCAGGGTTATGGTGCCAGAAAGATAAATCCTAATAAATTCTGGCTGCAAAAACAAGGGGATTCAATTGATAGAAAAAATTTCTGGAGTTCCAAGCAGTTCTTCTTAAAGAACCTACATATGAACTTATTGAGACTCCCTCCCTCTGAGCTGCAGCACTGGAGGAGCACCTTGAAAGGCAGCAGTGACACACAGGAAGAAACTGAATTATCTGGCATCAAGGCAAAGGTGGAGGACAGTTTTCTCCCAGAAGAAAGGCTGGCAGAGGCCACTGTCCCTTTTCTGAACTATCCCCTCACAGAGCCACAGATGCCATATCTGAAACTCCATCAACCTGGTTATCATTGTTTGGACTGCCCTGGAGATCCCCAGAGACTCAGTCCCATCCAGCTTATGGGCCCACGCAAACTAATTTTCATACAAATGGCTGGTCTTGGCTCAGGTTTCAGAACTTCCTAAATCCTACCAAACAAGCAATAGCCGGCCTCAAAGAGCCCCCAGTCCCTGTACCTCTTGCTAAATGGACCCCAGCTTGGCACTAGCAGCAGCAGCCAGCCTAGATTCACAGCTTGGCTTCACCTGGGAATCTCCAAGCCTAGGACAAGTAGCAGCCATATCAGTTTTATCTATAGCACAGGCAGGTGATCTTAGGGAAAACACAGGTGGGAGCTGACTTTGGCCTACAGCACATGGGAAACACCAAGAATATGCACACCCTGTGGACAGCTACAAATCTCATTGACGCATCACCACCGCCTTGCCCCTGAACAGTGGATCCTCCATAGAGGGTGGAGGTTGGTGGCCAGTGGTCACAGGCAGTTCTTGCAGCTGACTGGCTGAGGTAAATCCCTTCCTTGATCTTCCAACAGCAATTGAGGATCAACTACAAGAGGAGGCTGTACTCAGTCCACAAAAAAGGGCACACCTCAAGTACCCAGCTTGGGTGATAGGGGAGGCTATATCACTGGACACTTCTGGACACCTACTACATTAGGCCATGCTACCAAGACACAGAGTCAAAGTAGCTCTACTTAATACATAAACACAGGGAGGCTACCAGATTGAGGAGACAAAGAAACATGGCTCAAGTGAAAGAACAGATCAAAACTCCAGAAAAAGAGCTAAACAAAAGGGATATAAGCAATCTATCAGATGCAGAGTTCAAAACACTGGTTATAAGGATGCTCAAGGAACATAGTGAGGACCTCAGTAGCATAAAAAAGATCCAGTCAGAAACAAAGACATACTAATTGAAATAAATAATTATTTACAGGGAAACAACAAAAGAGTGGATGAAGCCAAGAATCAAATCAATAATTTGGAACACAAGGAAGCAAAAAAACAACCAATCAGAACAAGAAGATAAAGAATCCAGAAAATGAGGATAGTGTAAGCAGCCTCTGGGATAACTTCAAGCATTCCAACATTCTCATCATAGGGGTGCCAGAAGGAGAAGAGAAAGAGCAAGAAATTGGGTATTCATTTGAAAAAATAATGAAAGAAAGCTTCCCTAATTTGGTGAAGGAACTAGACATGCATGCCCAGGAACCACTGAGAATCCCAAACAAAATGGATGCAAAGAAGCCCACTCCAAGACACATTAAATTAAAATGCCAAAGGTTAAAGATAAAGAGAAACTCTTAAAAGCAGCAAGAGAAAATAAGTTAGTTACCTACAGAGTAATCCTTTTAAGGCTGTCAGTTGATTTCTCAAAAGAAACTTTGCAGGCTAGAAGGCATTGGCAAGAAATATTCAGTCATGAAGATCAGGGACTTACAGCCAAGATTACTCTACCCAGCAAAGTTATTTTAGAATCGAAGAGCAGATAGATAGATAAGAGCTTCCAGACAAGAAAAAACCAAAGGAGTTCATCATCACCAAACCACTATTACATGAAACGTTAAATGGAATAATTTAAGAAAAAGAGGAAGAGCAAAACTAGGAATAATAAAATAGCAATAAATACATATCTATAAACAAATTAAGCAAACAAGAAGAGCAAAGACAGAATTGTGAGTATGGAGAGCATCTTGATGGTTGCCAGATGGGAGAGATTATGGGGGAATAGGTGAAGAGGTGAGGAGATTAAGAAGTACAAGTAGGTAGTTAACATGGGAATGTAAAGTACAGTACAGGGAATGGAGTAGCTAAAGAACCTATATGCATGACCCATGGACATGAACACTGGCGTAAGGATTGCCTGGCGGAGTGGGAAGTGCTGGGTGGAAGGGGTAAAGGGGAAAAACTTGGGACAACTCTAATAAACAGCATAATCAATAAAATATAATTAAAAAAAAGATGTTTCAAAATAGTGATTTTTCTTTCTTTTTCTTTTCTTTTCTTTTCCTTTTTAAAATAACTCCCAAAGTTTCCTCTTATATGAGAGACACATTTTGTGCCCTGGTGCTGGAGATAATCCTCTCCCTTTGAGTATTTGGTGTGTTGTCCAGGAACCCATCAGGAAACTGCCCTTGATTTACTATGTGGATGTGAGCATTTCTCGTAATATAGGATGTAATTCACCCATCATCTTGAACTAGGTGCCATGTCTTTGATTAATTGATAAGTTTATGGTGTGTTTGAAATCCTTGGACAGGCAGAACTGGATGAGTAGGCATTACTGTAATCCTCCGTGGGATGGAGAGCCAGTGGGATGTGCAGAGCCACGTCAGACATGGCAGCAGGGCGAGGGCGGAAGGGCCATCGACTCCCAAGGTCTGTGAGGCTCAGTGGGACTGTTTCTTCCTTCACTCCCCAAGTGCCACATCAAGCCCTTCATTCTTATGCACTAAAAATGTATTTTATCAAAAACACTGATGGCCAATAAAAGAACTTTACTCCCAAATAAAGCAAGCATTATACTTGATGATTCGATATTCAAATAAAATCATCAGTGTGTAGAAAAATGTAAAAACATATGAGAGAGGAAAAACTAAGTCTGCAAACACTATTACTAGTGATCCGCATCTTTTTTTACATACTAAATGAACATACTCTATATGTATATACACACACATATGGGCACACATTTCTATGCATATATACACAAAAATATAAAAATATTTAAAAGCTATATACAGGTACAAGATATACAATCCTTGTTCACATTTTAATGGTTAATTAGGTACATGTATTCTGCATGCATACTCCCAGTCCAGCGTGGTGCACAGAGCCTAGCGCACAGTTGGTGCTTAATGA
Source organism: Noctilio leporinus (assembly GCA_004026585.1). Classification (NCBI taxonomy): domain Eukaryota; kingdom Metazoa; phylum Chordata; class Mammalia; order Chiroptera; family Noctilionidae; genus Noctilio; species Noctilio leporinus. The sequence continues at coordinate 326,811 of PVIW01001131.1, forward strand.
ATGGTGGCTCCTAGTTTAGCTTCTCATTTGATCATTTGAAAGTAATGAGTTAGGAATGTGAGGCTGTCTCATTGTCCCTAATACACTCTATTTCTTTTTTATTTTCTCCCTCTCCAGCAAGCCCTGAAGATTGTTGTGGATGGAACCAAATAGGCTTTAAATCCCTCTGGAGAACATGCTCAGCAAGGCCACTTGACCAGTCGGCCTTTGCTTTGAAGCCCCTGGGGCTGCGCTGAAGGTGACAGGAACAGGCTAGGAAGGACAATTTCACCCGTAAACCTAAGGTGTAAGCTACACTCTTTTCCCTCCTTCTGGAATATTTACACAGCTTCATTTTCAAACATGAAATTAACATTTTGGAGATTTGGGTAATTTATTTATTCAGACAGGAGCAGCTGAAAGGCAGCATCTGTTTTCCTGGGAGCTTCTGTAGTCACAAACTTGGGCATCTGGGCTGCCTAACGCAAGTGGCGCTACATTTGTTCCCTCAACAAACGTACACCGTGCTCTGCTCCTGGAGCCTTTCACAGGCGCAGGGGACAAGGCGGTCCTATCCTGTGTGTGGTCTCCGTCCTATTAGCTATTTCTTTATCCGACAAATAGTGATTGAACACCACGTGCCTGGTACTATTACAGGCTTCAGGGATACAACAGTCATTTTTTGGACCATGCTTTATCATATATATCTGTATGTGACAAATACACAAACACACACAGAAAGGGTATGTGCATGTGTGTGAGATTATTTTTCTTTTAAAAGGTAACCTTCTTGGTGATTGCAGGCGGGCAGTAGATGGAGGGGGAAGGGGGAATGAAGGGAGCTAGATAGGAAATGGGAAAAAAACACAATAAAAAATAAACTATTAAAAAATTAAAAATAAAAGGGAACCTTTCAACTCCAGTTACAATAGGTTGTTTTAGGCTCCTTTTATGGCATTAAAAAATAGTCATTTCTGAAGGGTGGTTAGAGTATTCATTTTGTAATACAGCTTTCCTGTTGTAACCCCTTATTTGGATGAGATTTCTCTAATGAAGGAGCATCTCTAAAGACTGGGCCCCTTCTTCCTGTACTGGTGCTCCCTGGCCCTCCACCGGTCTCTAATGACTAGGTGTCAATAGTAAAGCGATAATGGAAGACAACACTGTCACATAACGATGCTCTCCTGCTGCTCCAGAAACACAGAAGAAAAGCCAGAGCATTGATCCTATGGCAGTGTTCTGTAACGGTGACTGTTCCTATTATGGCAGGAGGTTGTGGAAGATTTAATAATTTTCCCTAATATATGTCAGTGCAGCAGTGTCCATGATCAATGGACTGTTGTTACCAGTCTGCTGCCTTTTTATTGGCATTGATAATGGGCCTCCTCCTATGCCACAAGTTTAAGTTGGTAAACTTCCCCCACTCCTACAATAGATGAATGACTATTGGCAGTCAAACTAGAACCAGCAGAGTTGGCTATCCAAGTGAATCTTGGATACTTAAAATTACAATGAACTAACGTAAGTCTACAAAAACCCAACTGTGCTCCTGTAGTTATGACGATGGAAAATCATCGTCATATAGATATGCTATGTAGAAGCATACTAAAATATGCTTCTACAAATGCCTTTTAAAGAAATATATTTCTTGCCTTAATAATTGTGGTAAGAACAGACAGCATGCCATTACAGTGCTTAATTTTGACTTTCAAAAATGAGGACGACTCAGCCTTTGGGAAAAAGCCCATCTCTGAAAGAAGTTAATCTCTCAAGTTTGACTTACAGTTTGAACTGAAGTTTAGAACTTCCAGCATCTTGGCTACATGTAATTGTGCCTATCAATACGGTTTCACAATCACAGTATAATTAAATGCATGATAGAGCTCTGAGTATTTTTCTACAGAAGAAAATTTAAGTACCCACTTACCCCTGTTTTCAAACACAGTGTTAAGTTTCACCGAAAAGTCCTATAATTGCATGGTTTTTCCCACAATAATTACTTGTACTTCTGCTGGAACTGACTGATACATATGTGCTCCCTGCAGATGGGGCCTCAAGTGCAAGAAGTTATGCAACTTAGTAACCCATGAAGCTTAATTAAGCTTCACATACTCTACCATTTGTCAATGGGAACCTTGGTTGAGCCTTACCAGTCATTTTCAACAACAGCCTATAGATGGACATTAACATAAACATCAATTGTGAAAAAATTATTGGTGTCAAATTCTGCTTTCAGGTTTATTGAAGGTGCCCGAATCTTTCAGTTTTACAGGCTTCAGTCCATCCATCCATACACCCATCCATCCATCAATATTTACTCAGTACCCTATTGTATGCTAAGCACTCTTATGGGTGCTAGGTATACAGCAATAGAAAAGACAAATTGAATCCTACCGCTCATGAGATGTATATTCTAGATGGAAAAAAACAGACAATACCAGCAGACAGTGGTATGAAGAAAGGGAAGCAGGGTTATGCATTACAGGATGATGGAAGAGAGTCGGCAGCTATTTCAGATCACCAGGAGCCTCTTTGAAGAGCTATTATTATTTGAACCTAGATATGCATGCTGTGGGTTATTTGATTTTGTGGGCAAAAAAAATGATAGGTATTTCACTTTATTAGCATTAAAACTATTTGCTTATATACTGTATCCTATGTGTATTTAATAATCCACATTCCTTTCCTGACCTTGGTTGTACAACATGAATTTGGGATAAGGAAAGTAGGGGATTTTCCAGGTTTTCCTCATGTGTTAGATTTTTGCTTTTTATTATTATGTTTTTAATTTCAATACAATCCCAGGGCATGAGACTTCAAAATATAAGCTTAAACATTTATGGTAAAAGAGGTTATTGAATGTAGAAGACAAAACTTATACTCTAAAATCAGGTTTTGTTGAAGTCTGGATTCTGGATTATAATTTTCAGTTTCCTCTCTAATAAGGCTGGATCATTCCATTTTGCATATTTTTAAAGAAGGGTAATTTTTCTTAAAAAGAAACAACTGTAGCTATATATTTTTACTATATATATGAAAGCATCATTCACAGTGTCTGACCCAATGTAGATGCCTGTCTGTTGGTGTCCTTCCTATTTATTTGCATTATCAGTTTCTCTGCAATTTGTCATTTGTACAGATAAACAGGAGTTGATGGTATGTGCATTTTTGCTTGATAGAATTTCATAGAACTCATTTCATCAGTGAGAGATTAGCTTCAAAGCTTCGAATCTAGCCCAGTTCTGAGATGACTGGGAGACAGAACTAAGTGGAGGGAACAAATGAAGCATTGTACGAGAAGCAAAAGTCAGCTTGAGGTTGTCTGATGTTTTTAAACTAACATCATCTTTAATCTCCTATGCCCTTCTTCCCAGATAATAAGAGCTGTGCACTAAAAGTGCTGAGATAAACTAATGGGGAACAGGATACTACAAAAGACATTTGAAAGAGCCTATGTAATTTACTGCATGTCTGGTTTGTTTTACTTTCCAAAGCCTTCCTGTTGCTCAAGGAAATGTGTCTCTGCTGGCAACCTTCGGCCCTCTTTTGGACGAGGATCCCCGAAAAAGCATTTGAGGGTAGGTAAACAGATGCAAAGCTCTCTGAGTGAGGAGTAAGCACAGGCCTTGTTCTCTGTGTCCCATCTGAGGCACAAACAAAGTACCCTTCAGTGCTTGTTGGAGAGAATTATCCCAAATGCAGGCAACCAAGTGGCTGCTGGTGCATTCAGACATACAGAATGCACCCAACATGCTCTGAAGGTAATTTACATGAGTGAATCACTAAAAAGCCTCCTACTCAATGAACTGTACCCCTGGGGACAAGCCATGCAAGCCCAGATCAGTGTGGGAACCACATAAGTGTGTTCTCTGTGCCAAAAGGGGGATTGGGCTGGATGGAAAATCCCCAAAAAGGACCATCTGGCAGCATAAATTATCCATTTAAAATGGCTGGTGTGAGTTAATGACACCAAAGTCACCATGAACATGTACAACATCCTTCAGTTGAGTTTTAATGTCCCCTCAGGCCCTGTTTCAATTATGAGTTTCTATGCTGAGTGTGGCCAAATGTAAATTTATCCACTGTCCTCCCCACGCACATATACCATGAAACTGCATTTTCCTGTAATGACTTAGGGACAGAGAGGGAGAATCAGTCTGGAAATACAATTGTGGGGGATTTCTCCAAAAATCTATATATACTTATATATTATATTTGTATACCTTTTAGAGAAATCCCCCATAATTATACAATTAAACAATACGGTATTATCTATTTACCTATATCTACCTACTTACCTACCTACCTATCTATCCATCTATCCTCCCAAAAGAAGTCAGACATTAAACTTTATTTTTTCTTTTCTTTTTTTAAAAGATTTTTTTATTAATTATTTTTAAAGAGAGGAGAAGGGAAGGAGGAAGAAAGGGAGAGAAACAACAACGTATAGTTGCCTTTCACCTGCCTCCAGCTAGGGACCTGGCTGGAGACCTGGCTTGCAACCTGGGTATGTGCCCTGGCTGGGGAATTGAACCAGCGACACTTGGATAAACTTTAGTTACTTAATGACTAAAAATAACACAGATATTCAAGTGTTAAAATTCATGATCATGTGATCCCTAATGTGCAGACAGAGGAAGAATTACTCTGAATAAAAATGGTACTGGATCAAGTACTCAATATTCTACTAACACCACTGCCCCCAAAATATACCCCAAAGCAATCTACTTACAGACCCAAAGGGCGGTCTCTCACAGCGGTGGCTCCTGGGATATCAGCACCATAAAAGCAATTCTGAGATGTCTAAAACCGCATCAGTATAGCACTCAAGCGCAAATGTACCAAACCTATATATATATCGATTCTGATTTCCACTGAAGCAGGTAAACTGACTAGGACTCTAATTAGCCTTTTAGGAAGGGTTCAAAAAAGTTTCACATCTTTTAATTTTTTAATAGCCTATAACTTTTCATTGGCACGATACGGAGGCCTTGCTGATAATGCAGTTAGCGGCAGGGAGGAGTCAGCATTTTCCTCTGCCTTCAGGCCTGGGTGTAGCTCATAGCCACTGCAGGCGCACTGGCATGGTGTAAGTGTGGACCAACGCTGAGGTGGCCTTTACAGCAGCCCCACCACGCTGAGTGCTGCGCTGGTGACAACAGAAGGTCTCAGCACCAGGAGCTAACATCCCCCGTCTCACTTTACGGACGAGCTTCGTTTGGTCTGTTTCCTACCCCTGACTTTGAATTCCCAGGGGACAGGTGCCACAGCCTTCCCATTCATTTGTCCTCAAGTTCCCAGAACTGAGCAGAGCCTTTCATCCAGAGAGAGTTCCCAATACAGACTGAACGAAGGAATGAGTTGAGGAGATTAGGGAGGAGCAAGGAAAAGTGAAAATTCTGCCTTTTAGTAAAGGGAGAAAGGTCATTACCAATGGGGCCTGAGGTTTTATTTCGTTTTCTAAGCTACAATGAAGATGCCAGGGCTGGGGGGAGGTACACTTTTCTCTGAATGCGGACACAAGTGCAGATTCCTGTCATCATCACCACAATCAGGATCCAAAGCAGGCCCACCCTCCCCTCAGTCTCCCTCAGTTATTCCTTTATAGTCCGTCACTCCCTCTGAGAACGGCAGTTTCCTCTGCTAGGGAAGAGAGAGAGGAGGTAAGATCTGAAGATGAAAGGGGTAGTTCAGACACTGTCTTAGTGCTCGTCTGTTCTTGCAAGAAAATTACTCTGAGACATGATGGGTGAGGGAGAACGGTCGGAAAACCTTTTTATACACTTCTTAGATGGTTCCTATCTATTATCTCATTTAATTCTCAAGAGCACTGGAAGAGCTATTATTGTTGACAGATTATAAAAATGGAGATACACAGGCTCAGAGAAGTAAGGTAATTTGCTGGTAATCACATAGCCAGCAGGAGTTGACGCCGGATCACACTCTGCCTTCTTGATTCCAAAACCCACATGCGACCCTCGATAGCTGCCTGGTTTTGCATCTTGCAGAAGATGCCCCCTTGCCCAGCTGGAGGTAAGACATGGAGAAAGGCTTCAAAAACCTTCTGCTATCGGAATTATTCACATTACTCTCAATGTTCCAGAGTGAACACTAGACCACCCTAGGAGGTTGGACTAGAAGTCATCATTTGCTTAGCTCACTCAAGATCGACATAAAGACCATGCTTCCACTTACACAGAAAACCAGTCATGATGATACCCAGTCATAGAACAAATGTATCATAAAGTCGTCTCATTTTATAAAAATCCAAGTACTGCCTAAACATTGTAGCACAGGAAACCCATTCTCCTTTCTAACGTTATCCATCCAGTTGAAAAAGATGACAGATTTTTATTTTGATTGGTTATCAAAAGACAGTTTAAAAATCCCAACTCAAAAGGCCGTCAGGATAAAGACAAAAGGAAAAGCAAACGGAACGCTGGATTACAGTGCAGGTGAAAGTACGTATGTCAGGGTAGAAAATCACACACCATTCTCACCAAGCTTTCGTGTCCGCTGAACTGCTGCCGCCGCCCTTTCATAAGTGCAGCAGTCGGACACAAACAACTGTCTGTGGTGAAAAGTCAAAAAGCCAATGGCTTTGAGCTTGCTCCCTCCTCTTCTACGCGCAGCGGGGGCCGCCACGGGCACAGCGATTCCGAACCGCAAGCCCCCGCCCGGCCCGCTTACCTGGCTCCACTTCATGCCATCCGCTGGACTGACTGCCACTGCCTGGAGAGCGGCCTTGGCCTGTGTAAAATGGCTCTTCACCAGGACTGTCCATTTCATCCTCCACAGACTTGAGGCGCTTTGTGGAGCTGAAATAACACACGGGTACATGTTTACAGGCAGTCCAAACCACCTTTCAATGGGACGTTGCCTCCCTGGTTGAAAGCAAGCCAAGAGAGGAAGCAATTGGGCAACTCTGTATAGTTCTAGGTCTCCCTGAGGCTCTTGTTCAGTTTAGTGAGTCCCTGGATGTGGAACAAAGCCTTGGGTTTGTCTTGTTCCAAATGTCTGGGCTTGATTTTTATTGTCCCTCAAGTTGCTGCCGCTGCCACATCCTGTTCCTTTTTCCTTTGAGGAACTGGTGGCTGGTTCCCACTCCGTCCTCCACCTGGAAGTATCGGCAGTAAGCCCGCATTTCACGTTTCCTCAGGCTGTGCCTGGGACACGGCCATCGGGAATTTTTCTAGACATCAGTGTGATCCCTTCTGGCACCCCAGGAAGGATAAGTCAGGGCACATGACCCTTCAAGAAAAGTTTGAATTGCTTTTTTGTGCCATATTTTCTCATCTTCCACTTGGATCTTTTCATTCAAAAACTATTTTCTGCAGACTTACAATAGCCCAGGTACTGATTAGACACTAGAGATAAAACGGAGAAAGAACAAGAGACAAAACAACACCCCCCACCCCAAATGGGAGGAAGGATTACATCATCTTCCTCCTATGTGACAATGAGGGACATAGAAAAAAAGTGGCCCAATGATTTTTATGCTATTCTCTACAAAGAGGTTACCAAAATGAAGGTTTGTTCCCCCAGGGTAGGGATTTTTATTTCTGGAGTTGTATGGTTGATACATTTCCAGAATGTTTCCATTTCCCTCAGTGAAAGGACTGATGTTTTCCCCTCCCATTTTAAGGCTTTGGAAAGAGAAGGCAACAGGTGAAAGGTTGTGAGATACTACAGAACGGGCAGGTTTCAGACCCAGTGGGAGTGCTCACTGTCATGTTTCAGGGTACAGAATTCTCAATATGTTTTCACTCATCAAGCATTTGCTGCGCGCCTCCCACATACCCGGTGCCGGGCACAATACCGGGGTACAGGGACGAATCAGACATGGCCCCTGTCTCCATGGGGGTTACTGTCTAAGGAGACAGAGAAGTAAACAAAATTATGCAAGAGGAGTACAGCAATTGTGATGGAGCCACATATAGGGTGTAACAGGCTCCTCCATGGAGGAAGGAAATGGTGATGCGCCTGGGAGGTGGGGAAGGCCTCCCAGAGGAGAGTTTCTGAGCTGCCTGTGAGAGTGGGCGTTAAGGAGACAGCACCGGGAGAGGGAAAGGGCAGAGATGGGCTGTTGTTCAGCTGGCACACCACCCAGGCAGCCATTTTAGATGGTAAAATATTAAAACACTTCTTTACCAGTTGACAAAGTGCCACTGTCTGAAGCCCCATAAGCTTCCCCCAACCCTGCTGCTCATCTTCGCCTTGGGACAACCTCCCGATCCAAAACCTAAAGTGTTAACGCCTGGTGCACCGGTGTGGGGGGGGTGGGGGGCATCCGGGCACTCAGCCTGAGCACAGGGGCAGGGCGGCATCTGCCCTAATTGGTTTGCTCACTTCATTTAGGTTATCTTATCGGGTATTTTGAACATCCCTGGAGGGAGGCAAAGCCCAAGCAAGAAACAACGTCGCGAGTCAAGGGTGATGTGTGCAGAGAGTTGTCAGTGTTTGGTATGGCTAAAGTTCAAAGAATGGCCCAGCAAAAGTAGGTGGTGGAGGCGACAGTGGATATTGTATGTCTGGACTTTTATCCTACAAGCAGCAAAGACTCCTTGAAAAAGTCTAAACGGAGTGACATCAGGATCATATTTTAGAAAGGTCACCCTGGTAGTTGTGTGGATGAATAGATTTAGAAAAGCAAAGGGAAAAGAAGGGACGGAACTGAGAGGTAGGGAGACAATTAAAAAGCTATTGAAGCAATCCAAGTAAAAAATGTGGAGGGCCCGATTTAAGGCAAGAAATTCTAGTTATTAAAGTTGGTGTACCAGTATTCTTGGCTTTTAAGTTCTATTCTCATTAAAGTCCGACTATAGGAAAGCAACATTTCTGTTCCATGCTAGCTTAGTACCTAAAGGATGTACCTTTAATAGCTTATTTAATGTTCTTTGCTTGACTTTCCTTGAAGGTCAATGAAAAATAGCCACTTGAAAAAGTTTTCTATATTCTATGGAAAGCTGCATCTAATAGGAATACTTTATAAAAGAATATACACACAAATTCCTACTAATACATAAAGCCAGAAAAAATACGGTTTCTTGGAATGAATTTCCATTGTTCCTTTTTATTAGAAAACACAGATTACATAACCTAGTCTTTCCTTTCTTGCCTTGGAAACCAGGAAGCTCAGGGATAAATTTAAGAAATAACTTTTAGTTCAGGTTTTTTTTTTTAAGATTTTATTTATTATCTTTAGAAAGAGGGGAAGGGAAAGAGGGAGAGAGACATCAATGTATGATTGCCTTTCACCTGCCTCCAGCTATGGACCTGGCTGGAGACCTGGTTTGCAACCTGATTATGTGCCCTGGCTGGGAATTGAACCAGTGACCTTTGGGTTCACAGGCTAGCACCTTATCCACTGTGCTACCAGCCAGGGCCCAGGTTCTTAATATAACCACCTTGCCTATCCTTCCATATAGTTTCTAGCTACTCTTTCTATATTTAAAATGACCGGACAATAATGAGCAAAACTAACAACAAGCAAAACAGAACCTAATAAATGAATACAATGAATAGGCC